>CM052017.1:24093649-24376149 GCA_028476595.1 Obolodiplosis robiniae
TGACTTGATATTTCATCTCTCAAGTATTTCTGAATGGTTAAAATAACGGGGGACGAGCCAACTTCCTTTCGTTCTCGCATACAATCACATTCGATTAATGCTTGTGTAGTGCGTAAAATACGTTGAATATCCATATTTGGAAAATCTTTATTCATTTCATTCTAATTTCAATGATTTTTAAAAACTTTTTTTCGATTCAGAATATTTGTTGCGATCAGCACATCAAATTTGGATTTATATTCCCATAGAGTGTGACGTTGCAAAACAAATTTAAAAATAAGGTATTGGGAATAATGAAGCAAACAAACCGAGGAGAAGAATGAACACTAATTTCGATTCATACGAGCATTTGTAACATAAAAAAATGTGTCATTCACTTTTCATTTGCTGTTCAATGAACCAATTCTTGCTGTGTATTTTTGCGTATGGATAAGGAATTATGATATTCAAATTCTAATTGATCTGCTTTTCGCATATTTTAAATGTACAATGGCTGGATGCATTCAACAGAAAAGAAGCATTGAATACACATAAATCTATTCGTGTGAAATGTACAAGGTGAATACCATTGTATGTTCGATATGACCACGCTGCTACCCAATTCACAAATATCTGGTGTGGAAGCGTACGAGGACATGTTTAAAGAAATCACGAGAAAATTATACGGAGAAGATGCAACTCACGGTTTGCAGACTTCAGCCACTCACAATCAGTCAGCCACGGCCACAACGGTATCGGATGCTGAACGCTCATTCACCTCATTAGTAAGTTGCAGAGTAGCGATTTGACGAAAATATTCCATTGAAAGGAACGAGAATTGTAATTCCTTGAATAAAGTTTTTGCGATCTTCTAACATTTCAATTTTGGCAACTGTTTTACATTTTAAACACAATATTAAAGCTGTGCGATCGAAATATAGCGTCAAACGATTACGATCATGGACCGGGCGGTGTAGACAATGCTGGCCCGCTGAGGAATGACGACCATTTAACTGCCTTCGGACTAGCGTTAATGCAAAATGGCTTCCCGACACCAAATGCTTTACTAAATAGCCACACGTTTCAACAAATGAACAAACAAAATCAAGCAAACTCATCAGCAACGAACAATTTGAGCAGTTCGCCTTCCGGAGTCGGCAATATCAATTCAGTTCAAGGACACAGCAATCCGACTTCCAACGAAACAATTCAAGAAAAATGCGCATCACTACCGCATGCAGCCGATTTAAATGCATGGAATTCCAAGTTAGACACTTATCAACAACAGTCTCAAAAACCCTTCAAGTATGTTTGAATTGACTGACCATTTACAATTATCACATAAACATCGATATTTATTTGAATTAATTTCGAGTTTCATTTATTCAAAATGAATTGATTTAATTTCATTTGATTTCAGGCCTAAAAAGCAGGAGGTTCGAGAGATGTTGAATTCATCAAACGAGTCATTAAAAATGACCAATGCGAATGCAGCACTCACACAAAATGGTGGTCAAAACGCGGCTCAAAAGCGCTACAGCTGCACAAATTGCCCATATTCGACTGATCGGCGTGATTTGTTTACACGCCACGAAAATATTCACAAAGAAGACAAACCATTTCACTGTTACGTCTGTTTAAAGCAATTTAATCGTGCCGATCATGTGAAAAAGCATTTTTTGCGCATGCATCGCGGCCTCAATTACGATATTGGCCGTACAAAACGGACAGCAACCCAAGTAAGTCCACATTTCCGATCGAGTGCTGCTCCGAATTCCTTTCAACGCAACATAAAACGAAATAAACATTTCCAGCAAAAATCTAAGAAAATTAACTCATCAGGGGCTTCATATTACAATCACACGAATAATTCACATCAGTCGGCCAACCACAATATACCTACCACTTATCAAACGGCGTTACACAATCAGCAAATGGAGCAACCGGCTCAGCAATCGATTATTGATCAAACAAATCAACATCTAAGCAGTGCATTTCATGCAAGCTCTGACACGATAGCAAATCATCCAAATGCGGCACAGCCATTGAATGTAAAAGTAGAAAAAGGTGTCGAAAAATTAGCGAAGAAAGGTGTTAAGCGTTTTGTTTGCTGCTATTGCTCGTGGTCAGGAAATGACAATTGGGGCTTGAAACGCCATTTGAATACGCACACCAAGCCGTTTGTTTGCGTTTTATGCGACTACAAAGCGGCACGATCGGAACGATTAGCCACGCATGTATTCAAAGTGCACAATAAAAAAGTCTGCACGAAGTGCAATTATTTAGCAGAAAATCAAAACGAATACGATATTCATGTCCATGACGTTCAGTAAGTTTTAAATAAAATTTTTGATAATGAATCGAACAGTTGTTCAGGTGGAGGAAGAACATGATTCAATTCTATTCTTTCATCTGACAGTGCAAATGAGACACGTTTTCAGCGAAGCAGTCAAACTAACAATTCATCAGATTCTCGATCATTGGCTAATAATGCATTGCGAAATATCAACTACGGCTTCAGCGCAAACAATTCGTTCAATGATATACAACCCTCTGCTTCCAGTCATACATTTAGGTAGAATCACGTAGAATGCAGTTATTTTTCCAGTAATGCACATTAATTAAAACGGATGCCAATTAATTTCGATCTATTTCAGCAACTGGCGATCAGTGTCTAGCGGAGGAAGTTCCGGCTCTTCAAACCCAGTAAAAACAAATGGAAGTAGCAGCAGTAATCAAAAACACGGAGCAGAGAGGCTATTTCAATATTTTGAAGCTGATGACAGCGATCCCGAGGACTATGCTCGGTAAGTAGCTCAATTCAAAACATTCATAATCTAGATTTAGCATTAAAAAAAAAATTATTCCAGTCAATTGCAAATGGCAGAAATAAGCCGAAATACAGCAGCCGTGGCGCAGGATTTTCATAATGCGGGAGGTGGAAACCAGAAGGGTGCACAAAATGCCAACAATCAAGTTCTAGAAAACTCAATGAGCAAATCGTATAATTGCAAACGAAATATATTTAAATTAGCCATCGAAAATTTCAGTTCAATTGATAGTAAAATGAGTGCAAGTCTTAATCCAGAAAGTTTCGAACATATAATGCCTGACAATGAATCAATAGCTAGGCAAATTATTTCACCTCCCGCAATTCAAATGGAATTTCTTTTAAAACGATGCGACATTTCAAGAAGGATACGCATTTTATCAGATGAAAAAGAGAATACACTTCATTCGCAAAAAATTCGCCGGAATAATCTTTTCAAATCAATATCATTGGACAGTTCTAACACTGACTTCAATTATTTCATTCGATCCATGATTTTATCATGAATTCGGAACTATTGATTGTCGAAAAGACAACTCTTACCGAAATTGTGATACACCAGTCAAATTTGAAGGAACCAAAATTCTTTTGATCGATACATAATTGCATGAAACCGAAAACAAAATGTTTCAAGAGCGCACCAAAATAGTAAACAACTGCAATTTCAAATGATGTAAAATGAAATTTTCAAATAGAAACTCAAGAATGAATTGCTACCAGATCTTATACATATCAATGGGTGAGAATGATTATGATTAATTTCAAAAAATATTGAAAAATAATAAAAAAAAAACTTTCGTGAAATCGCTATAAAATATTTTCAGATGGATATTTGCGCAATGATTTCATACGCAAAGACACAAACATATAATTTGGAGGGCGCATAATCAGTCTCACCCATTTATATGGAAAATATAAAATTTCGAGGAAGAAGTTCACGATTCACTATATAAGAATAAATTCTGTTGTAACAACAACATCTTATAGAAGATATAAACATCAAAATTGGTTCAGAACGAAAATGATTGTATAATACAAGTATTAACGGTATTTTATTCATCTTCCAGAATAAATTACAGAACCCCAACGTTTCCTTTTGCAAAAAAATAACCAAAATGATTTTGATGTAGTTGCATTTGAATATAAGAGACATTCAATTGCAAAAATATTTGTAGTGAGAATAAGAGTTTATCTTTCGATCCTGGCAACTCAAGAAGAAAGGACAAGAAGATTTGAATTCAAATAGCTGCATGCAAGATAAATCTTTTATTTATTTGTAATGCGAAGAGAATTTGTAAAATGAAAATCCTGCTATTATTGTAATGGTAGCAAAAAAGGTCAGGAATTTGTAAGAGGCTAAGGAAATTTCTTTATGTAAAATCAACTCTTTTGTATTTTTCTCATCACACAAACAAAAATCGCCAAATTCCACAATCAACCGGCATCATTAGTTAATAATATTTTAGGATGAACTTATTGAGTTTTTTTAACTTTATGGCGATTCTCATCATTATGATTGATTGTTACTAAAACGTTTGAATGAACTGAAAAGTGTGCCGGATAGACGGTGGAATTCGGACGCATACTTCCATTTGATCTGCATGTTAAATATCCAGCAGAGGCAGGTTTGTCCAATTAAAGTAAACTTATGGTTATATAAATCGTCTTCAAATTAAATGTAAATATTTTTTAAATTTTATGAGCAAATCAAATTAACCCACAAATTTTGAACCAATGTTGCAAAAGGTGTAAATTCAAATTTAAAAAATAAACAAAAATCATTTTTTAATGAAAATTCTCATTGTGTCGAAAATGCTATTTCTTTTATTTTCGTCTCAACTAATAGTCGGTTTGTGTAGAGATTTTGGGTAAAATACGAAAACTATCCGAAATTATTCCATTTTACATTTGAATGGTTCAAAAATAATTTATACAATAATATATTTACAAATTATTTCAATTAAATTTTTGATTCATTTGAATGCTTGATTCTCATTCACATCTGCATATCGAAGGAAACAACGATTTAAAGTGCACTGAAATGGTGTTTCACTACAAACAATTTGTCAATTCATATCAAAATATTTGCATCTACCTTAGCTATCAAACACATTATGTTACTACATTTGCATGAATTTTCAGTAATTTGTGTGTGTGTGTGTGTGTGTGTGTGTGTGTGTGTGTGTGTGTGTGTGTGTGATTGAAAGTTAAAATTTAGTATTATTGTTTCATGATACTCTTCAGATGATGAGATTGTGCTGCTTAACCCATTAGCAAAGATATATATTTGGGTGCGAAAAACACGAAAATGAAGTCATATATTGATTTTTCCTTGGGAAAATGGATTCTGGGGAATGAGTGTTTCTGGGAAAACAAGAAACTATTTGGCAATTATTTATTTGAAACATCTCTCTGTTCGATTCATCGAATACTGGCAACTATTTAGCACTTCTAACGAAACAGTTTCATCTTCGATTACTTAGAACATTGTGAATGCGCGTTTATTTTGCATCGGTGGTATTAAAATTCAGATTTAGAAACGAAAAAAATACGAATATGGCATTATACGAATAAATACCAAAAAAATGCTTCTGACATTAGAATGAACATAAGGGGAGAGTAATAATTTTGTTCATATTAAAATGGATCTACATTGAGTTCACCGATGTAAAATAAGATGGCGCGGTCAATTGGCATACTCTCGAATAGCTCTCCAATCCCATACAAGCACGGTCCGCTTGCTCAAAAATAAGAGTCATCTGAATAATCTGTTTAGTTCTCGATTGCTATCCATTCTTTTGACTCGTGCAATCTGATTTTGTAACTTCATTTCCTACGATGTCAATGAATACCAATAAAGAGAAAGTGGCACATCGTCGTTATTACTCAACAACTATTGAATTGAAAGAAATTGCCGATTCATGGAGCGACGAAGAGGACGAAATAGAAATGGTTACGGGTTACAAGCTGGTCCCCAGATTGAGTTGGCGATGTAATGGTTTAATCAACTCATGTTATGAATGGACCTTTGAATATCATGAAATTTACGGTCCGAAAAATTAAAGGCTAATAGAAAATGGGTTAATCCTCATTTTTCACATAGACTCGAGATCGAGAAAATATTTGTAAGGTATTATCCAATTGTCGGAGCTGTTTTTCGATTTCAATCTTCCGATTTTGAATGCGTAGCGTTTGCGATGTGATTGGCATATGATTGAGTTCGTTGATTAAAGCTTCATATTCTGCAAAAATTGAAATGGATTTTAATTTAATTTATTTGTAAAAAAAAAAATGTTTCACTACTTTTCTTTGCGATATCCAGGGTTTCGACGCGTTCGGCTTCACTTAAGAGAGTATGACCCGGTGGGCAGTTCACATCAATTAGAGCCTCCAAACGGCTCCGCTCTTCTTCCTTTATTTTCATCTCCTTCAGGTATTTGGGTATTTCTCCTTTTCGATAGGCTGATGTAAAATCAAGTGAATTAGACAATGACATGATTTAATATTTTCGGAAAATGCTCACATGTAGGCACGGCGGGTTTGCTATCCTTCGCACATAGTTGTAGACTGTGCTCACAACGCGAACTGAATTGATGAATTGGTCGATCGATTTCGTGTACTTCTCGCATATCATTTTTTGGCTGTGTACATAGTTCATTCCCTTCTGTAACCGGAATCACATCAACAGCTTCCTAAAATATACATAAAAGTAACAAATAAATTTTTTTTAAATTAACGTGAAATTGAATAATCTTCAGGAACAACCAATTTATTCAACTATTCTCTCACCACGTTGTTTTGATCTTCATGATTTTTATTTTCTGCATGATTTAATGTATAAACTAACTCGAATTCTTTCTCTGCTCCTTCGGTTGCTTTTGGTTTATTGTTACTAATCGAAGCTGAAGGTAATCTATTGATGGAAAAATTCAAATGAATACACGATTGTATTTAAAAGAACGCACACAAAAATTAAATATAAATACAAATTATACGTAGTATTAATTTATGCAATAATTTCGTGTAACTTTCAAAAATTGTGTGAAAGTGTATAGTTTATACAGATCTGAGCTTTACTGACAGCACAAACGATATATTTTTACACGATTTTCGAAAGTTACCCGAATTCAGTATATATTTATAAAGATCCAAAAAATATTTACTAAAACTTGTAATTTTTTTATTGTAATTTGTATGTGTGTATTGTTGAATGAGTTGTAATAAATGAAGGTACCTGATGATAACATTTTTAAGAAAAAGTTCGTCATCAACAGATTCGGTTTGGCTACATGCATCCCGGCTTTGAACGCTCAGCGGTCGCGAATTATGGTTATACTCGAATTTTGAAACTGGTATTTTCATAATTATAAAAGGACAACATATTTTTGATCATTTATTTGAATGTGGTGACGTTTGTGTTGAAAGTTCAAAGGAAGTAATTATTTCTCAAGCACAAAAAAACGTTTGAACTACAAACTGCCATTAAAGTTTGCATGTTTTATTTCACCTTCTTATGTGAAGTGCAGAAAGGAATAAAATTAAAAATGCATTAACCATGCACATATAACTTTTGTGTTTTTTTACCGTTTTCGATGCTTTTACTTGTCGCAATGTTCTTGACCGAATTTGTTGACAAACGAAGTCGACTGTGTGACGTTGATAGCTTTTTCCGTTGTAGCAGCCTTTTCCCTTCAAAATCAATTGCCTCGTTTGCTTGGTTTGCATTGTGATTGTGCTGTTGCATTAATTTTAAATTTCTCACATTTTCCTTGATAAAATCACGTTTCGGTGGTGCTTCTGTGTGAAAAAAAAATACAATAAAAATAAAACAATGAACAATTATAACGAAATCCTATGAAATTTATGAATTGTTTATGTTATCGATTGATTTTCCAACGCTCATCCAAAGGCGTGAATTTCGAGGAACTAGGTATTGAAATGTCAATAAACTGAAACACATTCTGTAGAATTTGATTCAAAACTTACTCGGTTGCGGAAATATTCCTCTTAATGATTGCATTTTTTTTTAATTTGATCATCACACGATATCCATTCAAAATTAGAGGCGATTGTAAACAATTTATTTTAATATACAATTTCGTATTATATTCATCTTTACACAAATTCACTTCGAAAATATATCCTTATAAATTTATTATAGTTTATTTGAATGAAAAACTCCGTACCAATGAGTTTCATAAAAAAAATAGGAAATATTAAAACGAGTGTATAAAACGGCAAGCACATTCAGTTCGGATGAGTGCTTTTGTTATTTGATCGACACAAAACATATAAACAACTCGAACACATACGCACCGTCAATCCTGCTCATATGTCATTTCATCTTGACTTGTGTCGGTTGCAGGCGATTTCAATAAAACAAACAGACACAATGAATGCGTTCACCATTTTTTCCGGTTTGGTTTTGTTTTTTGAATATTAGTCAATTGTTGTTTTATTCTATGTCTGAGACAAATGGCCTAATTTCCTTACACCAAAAAACATTAATTTTAATTTTTTATATTTGTTCGTTTTTTTTTCATTAAAAATTAAAGTAAAGTTGTAAGAAAAGCATATTTTAAAAATCCTAAGATGCTGATGAAGTGCGTTCAATGCGCCAATGTCACTTCAAAAATCGCGATGGGTTCCATTCAATCCATCTCATCAGACGCAATCTGAAAGTTTAACTTTTGACAAAAGTCTTTTGTTCACGTTTCTCTTTCATTTGAATTCTCAATATGGTGAGTACCCAAATTGTGCAGTTTACCTAAAATAAATCCAAAATATGTGGAAAAAAAATCAATTGTTTTGCATACAAAATTGCTACGAATTATTTGGATTGCTATGCAAACGATTTTTTAAAGTCTTTTACGCACATTTTCTGAGAAGTTATGCTTTTTCAACTAAGACAATAGACATACAAGTGTACACATGTTTTTATAGTGTGGTGTGTTTTTGATGATTTTGCATAGCTTCAAATCAATCTCTTTTGTGGTTTCCTTTCAGTCAAACATCAAGAGAAAGAAGACCAGAAAACTCCGTGGTCATGTCAGTCATGGACATGGTCGTATCGGTGAGTAAAATAATTTATTTTCCAATATAAAATTAGTTTTTGATTTCGAGGTTATGTTTTTCTGACGGATTCATTGACAACAATTCAAAGGCAAACACCGTAAGCATCCCGGAGGTCGTGGTAACGCTGGTGGCATGCACCACCATCGCATCAACTTCGACAAATACCATCCAGGATACTTCGGTAAATTGGGAATGAGAAATTTCCATTTGCGCAAAAGTTCAAAATTCTGCCCAACCATTGGATTGGACAAATTATGGGCACTGGTTGGTGACAAAGCCCGCGAGCAATGTCGCAAAGACAAGGAAGGCAAAGTTCCAGTTGTCGACTTGGTTAAATTCGTAAGTATTCATTTTTTTTGGCTGTGCCAATTTTAGTGTCAATTTTATGATGAGATTAAGCAGTTTAGCGACTGGCGGGCAGAAGGAACCGTACAACTCCATTCTCATGTTGATTAATTTATGACTGATTCATTTTTATCAATCAAAATAAGAGATTTCATGAAGATTTTGTGGTAAAACTAATGCGAATATTCTTTTCATTTTTCAGGGCTACTACAAACTTCTGGGCAGCGGACACATCCCAAAACAACCAATCATTGTGAAAGCTAAATATTTCTCGAAAAAAGCGGAAGAACGTATCAAGGCCGCTGGTGGAGTTTGCTTGTTGAGAGCATAAGTGTGCATAATTTAACATTCGTTTATTTTGTTAAATAAAAAGACGAAATTTGAACATTTAACATCTTTGATTTCTTTTAATTGTTTCTTAAGCGTTAACAATAAATAGTTCAGTCATCTTAGCACAGCTCCCATATTCCTGAATCGACGTGAACTGTCTTACATTTATTGAAAGTATGAGCATATAGTGGTCATATTATGATCATATAAATAAGGCATTGGATAAGAATTAGACACGTAAAAAGTAATAAAACAGGATAATTGCGTCATTTTCTATTCATCTCCACTTATGAATGAAAGCGCTATAAGTCTAATCTGTATTCCTCGGAGCATATTTTTGAAGTTTCTTACCAATTAGTTAAGATAGTTTCTGATATGGAGGCCTCTCCTCTATACCCTTCCCTCTGATTGTATTCTCTTTGTAAAAGTCGCGAAATTTATGCCGTATTGGGTCTCTAGATCAGAATGTTCTCAGCTTGCTGTGAACACGTGTTGGAATGAATGAAGGCTTCGTAACAAATAAATAAATAATAAGTCATAGTTCCAGAGTATGCCTTTATTTGCGTTGCATCGTATCTAGCCATCGGTCTACATCAAAATCAGAGAAAAAAAGCTGAATCTCGCGTTTGGCTGATTCCATTGAATCAGACCCATGGCACACATTCCTCGTGTCGGATAAACCAAATATGCCGCGAATACATTCTGGATGCGTATAAACTGTTTTATAAACACGAGTTGGTCCCAGTAATTCTCTCCATCGAGCGATGACGTTATCTCCAGCCAAAACTAGAACTTCGATTGGTCCGCTGAAAGTTGAAAATCAAAATCTGTTTATTCAAAAAATGTATTTTTATTAATGTGAACAATCCTTTGATTCAAATCATTTGTACCTGCACATAAATGTTTGCAGCCGATTATAAAAGAATTTTCCTTCATGCTCTTCATAAAACTTTGCGGCTGACGACTTTGTTAGTTTAGTTGTGGTGCGCTGCACAATTTGAATATTATTCTCCAGGATTATGTTTTGAATTATCCTCACGGCATATGGATTTTTGTAGATATACGGTTTCAAAATTGATAGTGTCAATTGTAAATTCGGCATTGTATCATTTATGTAGAAAATACGAATTTTGAAGGAATATCTTTTATTTCACTTTAAATCAATACTAACAGATGACATTTCCACTAGATTTTATAATTTTTCTTATTTCGTGTGCGAGGACTCGAAAATTATTTTCTCAATGGCAAACAAAACCGATTTGACATATTAATCGGTTTAAGTGAAGTACCAGCGGAATTGAACAGACAAATTTTACATGCAATATTTGTGAATTCATTTTGAGTCTAGTATATCACCTCATGTAGTAAAATTCAGATGCATATTCTTAACTTGATTGACCAATGAATATTAAACGATATTTGCTGGTGTATCAAATAGGAAAATGGATGCGACGTGCATGTTTGCATGATGGTCCTTGTTTCAAATGTTGATACAACCGTCGACTGAAGTTAGTCGCAATAATTGTCTGATTGAACATTTTGATTATTGACAGTTGAACAACTTCAAGTCAATTGGTCCAGCTCAGTACCTAAAATTGTTCTTTTCAATTTCGTTTTTCAAAATGGTGGGTACCTTGTGGAACTTCTAGAAAAATAAAAATCCAATTTTTGTGAATTTTACTGAGCCAAAATAACATTCAAACTCATTCCACGAAAGAATTAGCAATGCAAACACGAAATTAGTGAAAAGAAATCACAAGTATATGTTCACGACGGGAATTATCTGTGTTATTTCGACAAAATTTGGCACAATAATTAAAAGGCATTAAATAAACGTGGTTTTGCTAAAGTCGTTCAGTGACCACCACAGGCTTTGCAATGTTTTGCTACAAAAATCCATTGTTTTTATTAGTTTCTAATACACAGTTTTCAAATTTGTGACTTTCGAATGCTTTTGAATATTCGAGGCGTAGGTTCAGAAAAGTGTGATTTTTTGGGGAATTGATTTAACACGTTTTTGTTACACATGCTCTCCTCAACGTGTACCTTTTTGAATCGATTCATTAAACGCGCTTTCAATTGATTTATTTCAGTCAAACATCAAGAGAAAGAAGACCAGAAAGCTCCGTGGTCATGTCAGTCATGGACATGGTCGTATCGGTGAGTAAAATAATTTATTTTCCAATATAAAATTAGTTTTTGATTTCGAGGTTATGTTTTTCTGACGGATTCATTGACAACAATTCAAAGGCAAACACCGTAAGCATCCCGGAGGTCGTGGTAACGCTGGTGGCATGCACCACCATCGCATCAACTTCGACAAATACCATCCAGGATACTTCGGTAAATTGGGAATGAGAAATTTCCATTTGCGCAAAAGTTCAAAATTCTGCCCAACCATTGGATTGGACAAATTATGGGCACTGGTTGGTGACAAAGCCCGCGAGCAATGTCGCAAAGACAAGGAAGGCAAAGTTCCAGTTGTCGACTTGGTTAAATTCGTAAGTATTCATTTTTTTTGGCTGTGCCAATTTTAGTGTCAATTTTATGATGAGATTAAGCAGTTTAGCGACTGGCGGGCAGAAGGAACCGTACAACTCCATTCTCATGTTGATTAATTTATGACTGATTCATTTTTATCAATCAAAATAAGAGATTTCATGAAGATTTTGTGGTAAAACTAATGCGAATATTCTTTTCATTTTTCAGGGCTACTACAAACTTCTGGGCAGCGGACACATCCCAAAACAACCAATCATTGTGAAAGCTAAATATTTCTCGAAAAAAGCGGAAGAACGTATCAAGGCCGCTGGTGGAGTTTGCTTGTTGAGAGCATAAAGTTCTTTCTTGAACTGATTTCACTTAAAATCCAATTCAATAAAAATGGAAAACATTTTATTAACATAAATGATCGAAAAATGTTGTTTGTATTCTTTGTTGTGTGAATTTTCGAAGTGATTCCAGAAGAAAGACGATTCAGTATTGATGTTTTTAATCCTTGGGATTTATGAGCACTGAATGTCGTACACACTTCTCACCACTATAAATATTTCAATTTTATTATAATGCAAATTACGGCCGACTGACTGCTTAGTCAGAAAATTAACACTGGGTTGTAACTTTGTTTTGATTGATAGATAGTTGAATTTTATTCAATCAATAATAATAGAACATCACATTGGTCGCTGTTTGAGGTATTGCTGGTTATGATAAAAAACCATGTATCATACATTTCCAGTCGTCCATTTTCAATCAAATCAATTCTTCAATGAATTCCAATTTTGTCCTCAATTGTAAAACTTCATTGAGTGATTTGCTATTCCCGAGTTTCAAAGCAATTGGGAGATGTCTACATTTTGCGGAAGATATCAATAATATAACTTGTCGCGCATGCAAATGCATGATATATGTATGGAAATGTATGTGAGAGTAATAGGATCGATCTTCTGCATTTGTTTGGAGGTAAATTTGAACAATTGATGATTGAAAGTGCCGGAAAAAAATTGTTTACATGGAAAATAAGGATCCATATTTTATGCGAACTTTGCGATGAATTACTTACAATTGAAAGAATTTTTACAGAAATTAAGACGACGCCTGATTCTAAAAAAGTCTTCTGAAAAGTTAGATAAATAAGATAGAAATATTTTTGTTCAAATTATATGTGCTAAAGCATTGTTCTCATTTATTTTCATACTTAAACATTATACATTAAGAAATGTTCGATACAAATGAAGAAATTGAAATGATTGGATGGTGAAAAAAATGTGAACATTAACACAAAACACAAAAAGTATATTAGAAATTTGCAGAAATTTGTTCGGAGGAAATAATTTTGCTCTAAGAAAAATTAACCTTGTTTAAAAGTTTCAATTAAATTTTACACTTATCAAACTGGAAAAATCAGGATAAATATTGCGACATTGACGACTACTATCACTTGTATAATAGCGAATCTCAATTATACACGCATCTCATCGCTACCAATTTCATTCGTTTCTTTGTCCTTGTTTTTAATGTAGCTTATTGTTCCGAAGTAAAAAACTTTTACATACTTATATAATTCTATAGAAACTTATTCTTTTTATAAAACATTAGATTATTTATATCCGCAAATTAATGTGTGGTCGCATAGCACGGGCACACACGTATGTACATGCATTTCCACCGTGCGAACTCTCTGCTAATCTTTCTCTTTCTCTAAATTTACTTCGTTTGCTGTGATTCGCACCATTAATTTTTAGTATTTTATTCAATTTTATCATGAATAGATAGATGGTGAAGAATCGCCCAACGGATGGCATGGTAGGTACGTACGTGTGTGCTGGAGCTTTGCATAGGTGTTTATGTAGCAATCTTATTTATCTCTGAAGAAACAAAATTTAAATTTTCACTATTTAATCAATTAGTTCATTTTGTTTGTTTGTTTGTTTTTTTATACAATTATTTAGAAAAATTATCGAAGCAAACGTGTATCCATATAAGTGTAAAATCATAAAATCTATCAAATTCTTAGAATATTTTAATAGTAGTTTTGAATCATTGTTGTTTTTGTTGCTTTCTTCTTCTCAGAAAAAAAAATATCTCATTCTATCTATTATCGACTATTGTTATAACTCGCCCTCTTACATCTCATTGAAACTAAAAATTGATTTTCCAATTATATTAATGTAAATTTGTAGATTGATGTGGTTTTTTTTAATTGGCGAAATATATGTACAATGTGGTTTTTTCAAATTGTAATTTTACTTAAAACTAACCTTCAATTGTTGCTCTATGTAATGTTCATGTTCGTTTCTTTATATCATTTACATTTACTCGGTAGAAAATGTTTGTTAAAATATAGGCTATTTACAATTGAATAAATTTCCCACTTAGGAGAGTGAAGAATCCTATGGAATTTCTTATCGAAAGGATTTTCTTTTATTCTTAAAAATTAATGAGCAATGAGCCAATTAATGCATTGAACTGAATTGAACGATTACTTCTAGTTATCTCACGTGGATCATTTGTAATGCGATCCATCGATCTGATGGGCAAAACGCGCGCGTTCAAATTGGTCGACTGCTACTTTTGGCCGAATTTATAAGAGACAAAAAAATGCATGGCGATCATTGAGAGAAAAAAATGCTTTATATTTAAACTACGAGTAAATAAATAATATAAAATTCGATTATAAGAAGGGTAAAAAGATAATTTGCGTACTTTTTAACTGGGTTCCGATTCCGATAATAGTAGATTTGTTGGTTCACTGGATTATTTTTTGTTATTATTTCTTACATTCCTAGCATTTGTTCGGGTGTTTATTGCTTTTTTGAATTCGGCAGACCGTCACCCATTAAAGACGATGCTGAACGCAAAAGGGATTTCGGTATATTTCATACGCTGTAATACTGTAATTCGCATCGTTTCGTCGTGTGTTCGTGTATTCTGCGTTGTTTAATTTAGTTGTCAAAAATCACAAAAGCGTTTTTGTTTTGAACTCAAATTTGTATACAATTTTTTTTAAAGTGATGTATACATTTCATTAGTTGCTTTTATCCGTTTTTCACTATTTTATATTATGTATCTGTCGGACATCTTGATTAATAACAAATTTGTGCTGTAGAAAAAAATACTCCAGCGTTTTTTAAATGTTACGGAAAAGTTGTGTGAAAAAAACGCAGCTTGAACTTATAAAATGCAACTTAAAAGCAAGAAAAAAAAAATCCTTCTGTAAGATCAACTCATGAAAAGATGTAAAGTCGGTTTATAAAATCATATGCAACGCGTATCACTACATCGCATAGTTAGATTTGTCTCTGAAAATTCGCCTAATTTTGATCATGTGTAGCGGCAGCCTCATTCGCGTCTAGGATTTCACTTTGCGGAGGCTCCGCCGGTTCAAGGTCAAAGTCATTTTCGCCGGTATCGATTTTCTCACCCTGTGTATAAACGGGATTCACAGACTTTGTTTCACTTGTTGATTCCTCTTCATTTTCTTCTTCCGCATTCGATTGTGCTACAGATAGAAATTGAACTTATTCAATGCAACTCGAAATTGAAAAAAATAATGTCTACTAACGATCATTGTTTTCGGCATCATCAAAGTCACGATCGAGTTTGGGGGACGAAATTGAAGTCGAACTGCTGTTGCTGGACGCATTCAAGGCTTCAGAGATCGATGTTGATATTTCTATGCCCAAAAAATCGAAATGATTATGAAATATTCGCGAGACATCGTAAATGACTAATTATTTTATGAAAAACCTACCTGTTTCTAGTGTCGAATCGGTCGATTTCATCGAATCAATTTGAGATGTGAGTCCTTGCAAACTCTTATACGACTTCAATCTTCTAGAAAAGTTCTCCTGTTGCATCTCGAGAAGTGTGGGTGCTGGACTGAACACTATTTGTTCCAAAAACGAATTTGATATTGGGCGTTAATCTCTCTGAATGAATAAAATCCATTAATGTTTTATGGAATGTGTTAATTTACCTGTTTCCTTGGTTGTATCGCCCACAGCCATGCCATTTTTCGGCCTATCCTCCATCGTTGCTGCTTTGGTGGAATCGGGGGGTACATCCGGATTTTCAGTGTATTCCACTTTTGGCTTCTCTGTGCTAGTTGTGAGCTGCTTGCGCTTACGATACTCATTGATGGACAGCTTACGCTTTGGCGTGACTGGCGGTAGATCTTTCTGTGGATTAAGTCGCGGATCGGCACTTTGTTGTCGTGACAGCACCTTTGAATTTATTGGACTACTGCCAGATGATGATGGCGTTGAACCAATTGGTGGCACAGGCACACTACTCACCGGCGTCGATGGCTCACTCAATGTCGAATAGTTTTTAGTCAAATAGTTGCTGCTATTCAACAGTGTTGGGGGCGGTACATTGACATTTGTATGGATGAACGGCATGTGCGGGGGATTGTATGCTGTGTTGTAGCCAGGCGCTCGGTTCGGCGTCTCCAAATATTGATAAAGTGCATTCGATGGTGGTAAATTAGTGGCGAGCTGTAAATTGGTATTTGCGAAAGTCGGCGGTAATTGTGCGGTTGTTGGATACATTTGCGTCGGCGGAATTGGCTGATTTGCTTCAGTTCGGTTCAGAACGTACGGCGAGTAGGAATGTGGAGCGGTCAATGGTGCTTGATTTGGCGTTTCAACTGATGGCGGTTGTTGATACTGATTGAATGAAGATTCATCATCATTTTTCGTCGATGGTTCTCGCTTATACTCGCGATCATCGGCACTGAATTTACAACTTCTCGAACCGAAATCACTGCTCGACGATGACTCTTTCGATGCAACAGTGCTCGTTGGCACTTCATCGGAGGTTGGTGTTGTAGCTCTTGAAGCACGTTTTTTGTTCCGTGACTGTAAAATCATGAGATTTTTGCTATGGAATGAATGTAACTTTTGTTGAATATCTTCAATTTCGTTTTTCGGTAGAACATTCGGAACCATGGTAAATAGCTCTTTGTTCAACTGCTCACCATCCATACTAATATCTTCCACGTCGAAATCGTCGTCTTCAGCTTTCATTACCTCCTTCAAAGGTGACTTGGAATCTTCATTGATCGGCTCTTGCTTAAATTTCTCTTCATCAACCGATTTGTCTTGGTTGTCATCGATTTCGGATTTAAATTCTAAGCTCTCGCACATTTCCTCGTCTTCATCTGATTCAATGGGCTCAAATTTGTCAATATTCGCCAAAAGCACGTTTTTTTCATTTGCTTCTGGTTTAGTTGATATTGATGATGATGGTTCTATCTCTGGTTCAGCCTCAGTCTTATCTTCCACTTCCACTTCTGTCTCATCCTTAAGTGGTTGTGATTCTGTCTCCGATTCAATTTTTATATCTAAATCTCGCCATGCCTTCGCATCGTCATCTCGCTGTGACTTTTCATTTTCACTTTTAATATTGCCTTCGGACGTTTCTGCAAGCGTGAAAGATTTGGTTTATTTCAATTTCGCCTTTATAAAATCAGAACACCGACGAATAAGCTTTTATTTTATTTTGAATTTTTAATTTTAGGATTATGACCATTAATTGTGTATAATGTTTTCGTTTTAGCTTCAAACCTAATAGCAAAGCAATTGTGTGCTTACCGTCTTCAAGTGCCAAATCTTTTGTATCATCTTTTGGCGAAGGAAAATCTTCTGCATTCATGTCAGAGCATTGGCGCACCACTCGTCTTTTTTTCAGCGGAGCCATGAATCCGTTTGGGGGAGATGATGTAGCCGAGCTTGCCAACAATTCATCCGAACACTCTTCTGAGATGGCTGTAAAGAGAAAATATCAAACAAGCATAAAGTACGGGCTATGAATGAATTATGAATGATAATTTCATGTATTTTAATACATTTTACAAGACATACCTTGACGCAGCCAGCGTTTTTTCACCGAGCTGCCTAGAGGGAAAAACACAGAAGAATAGTGAATATTTATGAAAGTAATAGAAACGAAATAAGAAGTAATGACAGCATTTTTATCGCAGTTCTTTGAGAAGGATACCACATAAATGAAAGAAATCGATCAATGGTACTCGTTTCTCCGACCCAATCTCAATTAAGCAATATTTTTGCTATCGCGACTTCCTTATTTGAAAAGTTTTCATTCATGATTTAAAATGGTCACGCTTTGCTTGATTGAAATGATCTCAATGCAATAATTTATGGAAGGTATAAGGTAATGAAAAGTAATGAATACTATTGCCAAACAATGAAACATTTTAAAAAAGAGTGAAGAGCTACCCATTTGAAGTGGTGGTGTGGGCAGCGGCGTTGGCACTGTCATTGCGTCAGACGATGTGCAGAGAGGTGATCCACTCCATTTAGAGCATTCATCGTCATCAATTTGTTCGCCTGACGTCAGATGAATAAATTCTTCTATTTTTTGTGCGGCAATGCTCAAGTTGCGCGGCTCTTCGTGTGGATAATTGGTATTGTAATTGTCCATTAAATTCGACGGCGAAAGTAACCGGTGTTCTGGATTCTGTGTTGAAAACGATGTGGTGCCATCACTCTGATGCAACCAATCATTCATGATAGTTTTCTTGGTTTTCGCCTTAGTAGGCAGCTTGAAATCGTTGTCGAGATTGCCTACGGCCGCTTCTACCAAAAGACATGCCGAGCTCACGGCGAATGGTGGTGTGTTTGGTTGTGACTTATTTGTTGCATGGTACCGTTCCGGCGATGACAGGCAATTATTTGTATCGGCATTTTTGTTCGCTCCGTGCGATGATAGCGACAAAAGCAGTCCAGCTGCCATATTATCACTTTGACCTTTATCACGATTTTCATTTGAAGTGCGCTTGTGTCGGTCAAGATCTTGTAAGCGCGTTGGCGACAACATCGGTGTGCTCGACTCATCCGATGTGTTTCCATCTTCGGAATTGTGTGAATCGAATCGATTGCGGCGTCGCTTTTGGCTGCTCATCTGGCTGTACGACTTGCCACGCTTTCGTTTGCGCTTGCTCGCCTGGCTGCTGGATTTTTTCATTTTATCGCCATCATCTTTTGCGAACGATGAACTGCTGCGTTTTCGGGTTGATAAAATGC
Source organism: Obolodiplosis robiniae (assembly GCA_028476595.1). NCBI lineage: Eukaryota > Metazoa > Arthropoda > Insecta > Diptera > Cecidomyiidae > Obolodiplosis > Obolodiplosis robiniae. The sequence continues at coordinate 24,112,757 of CM052017.1, forward strand.
TGCCACTGTTGTGTACATTTGAGCCGCCGGATTTATGTTTATTTTGTTCATTTTTGCGTTGCTCAGTCTTTTCCATTTTTTCGAATGCTCGAACGATCGCTTCCATTTTACGCTCTTCTCGTGTGAGCTTCTTGTTTTCTGTTTTCTTTGATTCTTTGTTATTCTTCGAAGCCGTTGAACTGTGCGAATATTCGTCACCCGTATCTTCCGAAAAACTGCACGTTGACTTGCGCGCTGTCTTTTTGTGACTTGATTTCGTCGGTGGTGATTTCAAACTGGACACTGATACCGGTGTTGACGGTGGCGATTTGATTGATCGACCTTGCATACCATCGACATTGCTATCGGATTTACACGGCGATGATGGTGTGTGTTCGGGTTCGGAATCTTTTGTTTTGACTGATTCGGTGTTTGATTTGGTGGATGGAGATGCACTGGATTTATCTGGCTTTTGATCAGAGATCCAAAGATCATCGATTGAGTTGTTATTTTTTCGAAGTGCCTTGTCATGGCCTTTATCTGTATTTTCTTTCGCAACTTTTTCATTCGTGGTTTGCTTGATCGATGCATTTTCAATGAGTTTAGAATTATCATCATCTGCACTTGATGGCGGCGGAGATTTAATGCCCGAAATCGTAGCACCGTTTGCCGAATTTTGCGATGCGTCTGATTGATTTCGCTGTGATTTATCCGATTTACTTTTCTTACGATGTTGGGAAAATGCATTCTTATCCTTGACATGACCGTTGGATTTTTTCGGTTTTTTCGATGACGTTGGTGTGCTTGGCTGTGAAGTTGTTGGTATTGAATTGTTTACGCTAAACACGCAGTCTTTGATTAGGCCACAGCCGCAGATGGTTGATGATGGCGCGGTAATTTCACCACGTTCCAATGACTCCAGGTCGTGCGGTTCATGTTTGATGGTGATTTCGGTGCTCGATCGAATCGTATTCAGTGATACAATATAGAGATGAGGCGTGCCCTTTTCAATGCTGTGTACAATTTCGGCATTTGGCCGACACGATCGTCGTACGAATCGTGCTTCATTTCCGTACGTTCTCGTATCAACGCAAATTTCGGGGCCATCATTTGGTAATCGATAAAAGAACATAAATGGGCCCGGTTGTAGCTTCGACAAACATCTCGTGCCATCCGATGATGTTGGTGAATTAGGTTGTTGTTGTGGCTTGAATTGCGTGCTCAGCATATATTTACCACGAATTTCTATCACAGGATTATTTGGAGCGATCTCACGGGTGCTAATAAGGATTTTCGCTCCAGCATGTGGCACGGTTGTGCATTTATTATCTAATGAGACAACATTTTTCAACATTGGTATAGCTGCCGTGGACGAAGACATTTGCTTTGTAATGGAATGCAAACGGGCACGCAGCTCGGGCGAATAATGGTTTGTCATTGCTGTCTCGTAATTTTCAATCCATTGTCGCAAATTCGATGACTGTTTATCCATATCCGATGCGGCTGGATTTGTTTTCACCAGTGTTGTTGAGTTGGCGTTGGATCCGGTATGTGATTTTCGCTTGGACAATGATTTTTTTGATTCGCGGCGTTTATTGCTGCCACTCCGACTTGAATCGCTGCGCTTACGCTTACTGTTTGATGTACTGAATAGATCACCTTTACGACTTTTCGCCGTCAGCGTGCCTTTCTTTTTGTTGGCCACAATCGTTGAGAATGCATTCAATTGAGTGCGATCACCGGCATTTGACACCTGCGCAACCGTCGAGTCCGGCGGAAGGCCAGGAACCTGATTTGATTGCTTCATCATTAGGAAATTCTGTTGTTCTTTTCGCTTCATTAGCTGTAGCGTCCTAGCTCGATTTTGATCGATTACTCGAGGCTGACACAATTCACACTTATATTCTTCAGGAATGTTTTGTCGGTCGATTCCCATACAATCCACATGTTGCCAAACACTAGAAATCATATATTGACCAGATCGATTTAGAGAATGCTTTGAAATTCGATCAAATTTCTGGTAATTTTCAATTTGAATATTGCGATGTACTTACGAGCATTTATCACAGCAAATCATGTAACCATCGTCATGTGATAATTCGCAAATGCATCGTGTCACAGAGTCGTCTTCATTGCCCGCTTCTGGTGCGGTGTCCGTCTCCTCACCCGGATCACAATCCGATTTATTTCGTGAACCATTACTCATTACTGAATTTGCATCATCGTCTTCGTCTTGAAGGAAAATATTGCCATTAATGTTGGATGTTGTTGTTATGTTGAAATTTGCTGTACTTACATGCCATTGTATTATATCCGAATGAATATCCAGGTATTGGAGGCGCTGTTTTCGATTGTTGTTGATACTTGGTCACAGACATATTCGGTGATGTTGCTTGATTCGGCATCGAAACGCCGCCACAACCAGATACAACACTCTCGATTGACTGGCTCGTTGTACTTTGTTGTTTCATATTGTTCGGTGAGGGTAGAAGCGAATTGGATACAGTGGGCTCGGCAAGTGTGCTGGATGTCGCGCTTGCGGGTGGGGTGCTTGCGACATGTGGGCTGATATTGCTTGACGTAAATGCGGTTGACGCCGTTAATTGCGCTTGCTTCTCAACCGGCCACTGAACATACGTGTGATCCTGTAGCAGCGCATGCAGCGCTTGCAATCGAGCGTCCATCGAACCGTCAATTGGCTTCGGTCTCACTTCCTCACCAATTATATCATCATCCAAATCATTTGTATTTGAGTAGCTTTCATCACCTCTCGCCGATACCAATGGTATGTTATCAACAAATGTGGACGTTGTCGATTGAATATCGGACGTGCTAAAAGATAAGTGATTTTTCAAATTATAAGCAAACAATACATTTCAATTAAAATCAAAAACTATTTGTATTCTTCTGAAAATATGATATTAATTCGTAATAAAAAATTGAAGATATTTCTTACTTGACACGGAAATATTCGGGTCCACTTTTGTTTGCATACTCCGTGTATGATCGTGAGGATTGTGTTGTTTTGTACGGTGCTGGCTGTATAGCTCGATGTGAACTAGATTGTGATGGACGATGTGAGTGAGTGGCTGGTTGAACATTTCGATTTGAAGCAATGCTAGTGACACTGTTACAGCTATTTGCACTGTTATTGGAATGGAACACGACTTTTTGTGACAAACTCTGAAGGATGCGGGCGGACATTTCCTCGCTCATATGCGTTCCATTCACCATAATCACATCGTCCACGGAGCTTGGGATTGCTGTTGTTGATTTTGCGTTTATATCTGATGTACTTTGGAATTCATGATATCCAATTTCGACACCATTCCTGTGGCGGCTGGAAAATGAATTTAGAAAATCAATATTCGAAATTCAATCATTGGAAAATTAATACCAGAGACGATTAGAACAGTTTGTTTCTCTAAAAAGTTCGTTTTATATACAATATTTGATCTCTTTGAATACATACAATTGATTCCATTCGACATCCTTTTTGGCTGAAAGTTGGTTGCTATTTTCCGAATTGATCACTGTAATTGATTTATTTGCTGGTGATTGTCGTGCTTCTGTCGGTTGAATCGTTCGATATGTGACTCGTTGATCGCTGCCCGGCAATGATTCGGTCGATCGATACTGCGTCGCTGACAAGCACTGGGTTTGGCTGATGTTCGAAATGTTTGGATTCGTTTGTGCCATATATTTTGAGGTGGTATTTTTCGTCGTTGTTATTTTCTGCCCCAAAACAATCGGCTGCATACACACATTATTCATAGACATCATAGTCCGCTGAGGTGGACATTGTTGCAATATTTTGGTGTTTGCATTAATGGTGTTATTGTTATTGTTATTATTGTTTCTGGAAATAGACAAATATCGACAAATAAGATTTTGGTTCATCGAAAAGCACATAAAGTGCAAGACTTAAATATCTTCAATGTACCTGCTATGAATGGATATATTGCTATGGACACCGGACAGTTGTGACTTCGGTTGTGACGCTGGCTGATGTGTGGCCTTCGCATTTTGTACACCGTATGGAGTTTTGGTTTGATTCTTTTGTTGTATGGCGGTTTGCGTAGTCACCACATTAATTGGTGCGCCGGTTATTGTTTTCATAGCACTCGCATTTCCATGTTTCACGGTTGTACTAGTCGCTCCACTTACGCCACCAATCGTCTGATTCAAAAGTTTAATAGCTTGATGATTTGTTTTTGTACTCTTAACATTATTCACATTTAAATTGCTCGTTTTATTAATCGCAATCGTATTCGGCTTTTGAATTTGGATGACATTTCCCATTTGATTCGTTTGATGATGTGCAATGGGTGTTCGAGCAATTGTTGTCGGCTGTAAGCAAAAAATTACATAAAGAATCCGAACGTACGATCTCTCAAGCTGCGGCATATAGACGATGCGACTTTATTATTACTTACCTCAATTTTGTTTTGTATTCGACCTGTCGACACAAGAATATTTCGTGGTATCACTTTTTGTACTATTGCACTGGCATTGTTCAAATGCTTGGTAATAATGTGTTGTTGCTGTTGCTGCTGTTGCTGCTGTTGCTGCTGTTGTTGGGTTGGTTGCGGTTGAGCCGATACAATGTGTGTTTGTTGATCCATTTGCGCAATTGCTGGCGACTTGAACTGGAAAAAGTCAAATGGTTAAGATTTGAATTTCAAAGCGCACAATTTTTTCGAACCATCAATAAAAATACTCACCATTTTATTTTGTATTTGAGATTTTGTTGAAATATTAACATAATTTCCACCCGTAGAAATCGATGCTCGATTGCCGATGGACGCATTTGATGGCTGTATATGTTTGCTGTTCACAAAATTGATAGTTTGATGTTGCGCCTGTTCGGCTTTTGATACCAGCGTCACATTGCTGATGACATGAACCTTCGTATTCGAATGCTGGCCGATGGTCGATTGCTTGATAATCGGTGCCGCCGAATTTGGCATGGGTATTAAATAGTTAACATTGCCGGCACGAACAATATTGTCGCCACTCAAATATTCTTCGTTTAGAATCACCTGTTGAGTTCGTATCGGTTGGTGTTGTGCTTGATGGACATGCTGTGACGACTGAATCAAATTGCTTGCATCGACAGAGCCACTTTTATCTACGACAACAATACTCGACGATGGCGAAGTCATCTCAAACGATTTTACCGCTGTATTTTAGTGTGTATATTTATGTGTGTGTGTGTGTGTGTGTGTGTGTGTGTGTGTGTGTGTGTGTGTGTGTGTGTGTGTGTGTGCGTGTGTGTGTATGTGTGGGGGATGTATTATTTTATAAAACTGAATTGCTCGATCCTTCTCTGACCAGTTAATAAATTTTTCGCTTTGTTCTTAAAATTCTTGTTCACTTTGTATTTACATATATGTGTGTCTATCTGTAGACAGCTGTCTCTTCTCTAAATAGGATTACATTCACTTTATTCTTTTTGTGTATTAAATTTTATTTAAATTGCCTTTTTTATCAATTGATTATTTTGAGCCAAATTCCCCCTTCGTATATTCACAACTCAAATTTATATTTAGCTCCACCAGTCAATGTGTATACTGCGTAAACACTCGAATTTTTGTGTGCTTCCTTTTTCGCTTTTTGTTTCTATATGTAAATTACATTATGCTTCGATCAATTTTTCTCCAAAATTGGGCTCATTGTTGTTATGTGTTTTTTTTTTTCTTTTAATATTTTATTTGTTGATAGAACTTAGCATGGCTTGCTTTCTCAATTTTTTCTTTCCTTTCCGTTGTTTTTCTCTTCTGTTTCCGTTTTTAACTAAGTATCGCATGTGTTTTTATCTATCAATTTAATAGAGAAAAATGTGCCTCCTACATCGCGGAGGTATGTATGGTCAATTCTCCTGTCGGTTTCAGCATTGGCCATGACATATATAAACATTACGTTTCCGTAGATAAATCTGTCCACGTTTGATTGTGATTGTGTTCTATCGTTCTGTGTTTATTGACTGTTGAGTTGCTGTTTTTGTTCTTGTGTTTATCTGATTTGATCTTCCTCGGCCAAGATTTGCACGTTTTATTATGAATACTTGCAGTCCTCTGTATTCAACAAAAGCCCCTAAAAATAAGAGAGAAAAATGAAATTATTATCATTATAATAATTGATTGGTATCGAATGTGGTATGAATTCGATAAATTCTTCCCTCAACAAAGCATTGATTCCAACATCCAAACCATTGGGATATCGATAGTATTAATATCATTTCCGAAATATCGGCTATTCAGTATTGAAGTCTATAGGAGTGAAAGAGAGATTCGTGTTTACCTCTTTCCCTCTCATGTACTTTAATTGTACACTGCGTCTCGAATAAGTTTTTGACCATTAAAAATTAGTGACTATATCGGAGATATTATCAATACTATCGATATCCCAATGTACAGGCGGGACTATTAAACAGGAACTAATAATATAGTTACTACTTATAACAAAAAGCTTCTAATAGCTAGTTGTAAGATGGCATCTTAATAGTCTCATAAGATGTCTAGTAAGTATACTATAAGATACTGGTCATTTTATCAGTGCCAGAAAGTAATAAGTTATAATATAGTCCGAAGTCATTAGCAAATAAGACAGATAAGATTCTGATAGCTATATTGAAAATTCCCAACTGTATTCAAATGTATTATCTGGGTTGTATACGAATTTTTTGAAGATTATGTTTCTCACCAAAATTGAGAAAAGAAAATGACATTTTCACAAAATTTTATAAAAATAACTGGAATTCTAGAATTATAGGTACGTCATTCAAGAATTTATTTTGCTATATGGCTTATTCAATTGAATCCGCCAACGTGATGGCATTACTGTACAAATGTGTATAAAGTGATTGGTGGCGACGAATGTGCAGCGAACCACAAACATAGTTGACAATCAGGCCAATAACCCGTGAACATCGAAAGAATGGCACATATTAAGGAGACATGCACTTCATGAAAATGGTGAGCAAATCGGCAGGAGAAATAAGAAATATGGACATTCTTGATAATTTTTTCATAAAATAGGAACTATTTTGTTGGAACTCATATGTGCCTAATTGACGATAGAATATTCATATTTGAACCATATTTCGAGCATTACAACAACAATAGAACATAAATTAACAAATTCAGCCTTTATATTTACTTTATTTCATTTGATAAACTCATATTATTGTTGTTGTGTTTCATTTAGATGGCGCTAGTTTTTTTCATTTGACTTGATGTGCACAAGGTACGACTTAAATAAGCTCATTCCCATCCGTAAATTAAAGACTTGCCACCGAAAAATAGATAATATTAAACAGATTAATATGCAACAGAATCAGACTGATGTCAATGTCTCATCACATTTACTCAAGATTATTTATTCATATTATATAACATTGTTTGAACAACAATAATATAGTATTGGTTTGATTTTGATGGATTTGCTCTCATGAAACGTTGCTGGTTGTTTTGTTTGCTGTTTCGATCAACAATAACAATAACATTCAATTGATGAAGATGGATCTGATACATTAGGATCATGTTGGCACACTGGTCCAAACTTTTACTTTTTCAATAAATTTCATCATATCAATTTGTTAGTTCGAGTTTTTGCTCGTATCGATTAGTATGGCAAACGGTGAAGCATTCCGAATTGTAAATCAATCAAACCATTTCTTCGCATTTTATTGTTAGATTTATTCTAAATTCGATTCAAATCCAAATCATGTGTATTTGGACGGAATTTTGTGTGTGTGCTTTATTGCGCGTACCAAATAAAATGGAAATTACTTCAAAATACAATGGTGACATCGATGTGTGTTGAGGGCGACAGTGAATTTAATTTGCATTCAAATTGCTTCTTCAGATTTAAGTTCATATGCTAACTTGAGAAAATCGAAAAACCAAAAACACATAGAGAGCGCCGAGTTCGATGAAAGCAAAACAACAAACATGCCACGAACAACAAAAAAGTGAAGCGAATGACAAATGCAAGTTCAAATGCAGAACGAGAGACGAAAGAAAAAAACTGAAGTGGCGAATGAGAGTTCAAAGAGGATGAGCGAGTGCGCTTCAGAGCTCCCCATATTGGTAGCTATAACGGAAGCGCAATAATAAAAACTGACTGTGAGGCATAGATCAGCAGTTGTGAATGCTACACACATTACAAATAGAAAATTAGATCGATTGTTGTACGCACAAACGCTGCTTTGCTAAGAGTGACGAAAACTGTACAGTAAGTTGCAGTCAAATCAAAATTGAATGTAATATGAAATAATTGGTAGTATATTTGTGGGCGAGAGATATCCATGCGGTAGGCAGTAGCCAAGCAGAGCAGAAGCAAAGCCAAAAATGCCGTCAAGATATGCACCAATGGCGAAAATAACGAAGTGAGACAGCAATGGTTGACCACGCACCAAAACAATTGTGTGACAGAACGAGACCGCCGCCTGTTTCAATCGCACGCGAGAAACGATACACAGTCACATTCACAAACGCGCAGAAATTCCGAAATGAAAATGGAATTCAATTACTTGTGTAGTGGTAAAATATAATAAATTGTGGAAGGGAAAAGATGGCCGCGTTTTTCGCTTGGTCGCAAGTGTGCCCTGTAGAGGGCGTCCACAAACGATTTTACCTAATTTTTTTTTCACTCATCACAACTTTTTGCATTTCGGAAAACTAATTTCTATTTTATGGTATTCACTGATTACATGCTTTATTTCCATTCCAGAAGACGCTGATGATGGATCAATCAAATCGTGTTAACAACAACTTTTTCGAATGTTTTGATGTCGTCGTTGATTGAATACAAGCCAAGAAACTGCCGCTGTAGTGGTGTGGATGTTATGGCGCATATATTGCCATTGCGACGTAAAAAATAGAGGCGAAAAAGTGGTATTACTTTGTAAGCGAAGCGAGACCAAGCTATTGGGTTTTTGTTTGTGATTTTCAATAAGTATGAGTGTACGTGCGTATGTATTGGTTTATTCACTGTCTACATGTTTACATTATTTGGTAGATTTCCATGCTATTACAAAAGCAAGTAGCTGTTATAACGAAAAAACAACAATAACAACGACGAAGATAGCAGCAGTGGCACATCAACTAGCATCGTTATTTTTACAACAACAGAATCGCCTTTTAACAATTCAAATCGATATGGATAGTATAATTGCAGTAAAAACCAGAAATGAACGCTGTTGTACGTTTCGAACGTCATGTAATGGTTTTTTTTCCTCTTCATCTACATAAACGCTCAATATGAGTATCTCTCTGTGCCAACGCAGGACACAAATAGAAAAGCAAGAGTAGGCATCTACGGCGGATTTCATATCGAAATATATTTCATGCTAAATGAACTAAATAAGGAAACAATTAATGATATGTCGAATATAACAAAATAAACTAACAAGGTCTTTCATTTTTTGAAATACTTTGTCTCTGTTCATTTGACTCCGACGGCCGCTCTCGTACGATGTTTATTTGTTATGCTGTTGATTTGTGGCGAGTTCTGTGTAATCGGTGCCATCTTCTGGTGCGACAAATGCAAGAATTCTAAATGCGAATGTTACGTATGTATGCTCATAAAAATCGGAATTATGTTTGTCGATTCATAAAAAAAAAAATGTTCTTTTGTTATTGAGAAAGAGAGAGAGAGAGAGAGAGAGAGAGAGATCATTGTTGTTTTTTTCAGGCGAATCGTTATTTTGTATAAATATATTTTCACTGCGCATTAGATAACGCATAACATCAGCAATATGCAATCACAACTGGCAAGCAAACGCAAATTTCATTTCAGACCATAGCCGTTCTTGGTCATTTCAATTGGAAATATTTCCTGTGCAATTCGCATAGGTGAGTGACAAACAGTGCTGCTGCTGCTGCTTTGTTTTTTTTCGCTATAATCTGAATGCATCATTATACACATGAATACATGGCCGATGCACGGTTTGCACACATTTGCACATTTGCACAGTTTATTGTCGAACGCACAAGAATGCTCTCTTTCTCATCTGCTTTGTCTGTTTCTAACATTCTTTTATTCTTCTTCTTTCATCGTTTCGCTATATAATTTTGATTCGCACTGCTTCTTATTTTTTCGATTCGATTTTGGTTAAAATATGCATTAGCCTGAACACATAGAAAATCTTGCAGTATCGAAGCGATTCGTTCGAATAAAACCATGTGTTGTAGTCATGGATAGAACAATGACAAAACTCACAACTTTTTGATCGTTTTCTCTCATTTTTCTGTGTGTGCTGTTTCTTGCATGTTCTCTTGGCATTTTCGCCTCTCTCTTGTTATTCTATCCACTGAAAATTTGATGGGAACGATATGTGGCTGTTTTTTTTTTTTGTTGCTGTTGCTGCCATTTAAGCAACTAGCCGAACGATTCTATTGTGTATCATACTGATTGTGGTGGAAACTGGAATGTTTCCAGATATTTTTGTTCCAGAATCTTTGTCAAACACTAACTTTTACCAACTCACACACAAAAAACTAACGCTGAAACGGAACACGAAATGCAATGGGCTTTGAAAACAAATGCACACACTATTTTTTGTCGCTGAAAAACTAAAAAAAAATGTGAAGAAGAAGTGTGAATCATGATTTGGTTGCACGAAACAACTGTGTCGTTTATTGCAACGTACTTCAATTAAAGGTGTGCAAAATCAATGTATTGCAAAATCTATCGCATTTTCCACGAAATGGAATAGAATGGAACATTGAGAAAGCTATGTTCGCATGAGAAAGAGATTTTAGGGCCCATGCAAATATGTGGTTCAATCTTGACCCCAAGCAATGCGTTTCGTTTTGATGCTCCGGTTGTTTTGCTATCTATCTATTATAACATTTTTCTGTTTTTGCTTCTCTTGTTTTCATATTTATAAAAACAGAAATCGAAATGTCACAGTGTATGAAGCAGCTCGAATTGACTTATATCGATTGTCCAATCGGCACAGAGAATGAAAAATATGATGTTGAATCTGCTGTTTAGACGGATATGGCGAAATCAAAAACGGCTGATAAAAGTGGATGTCTCACGGGATATGTTTCGTCAAAAATAGTTGAGAACTAGGGAAATTCGCACGGCTATTTTTCATTCGAACGCCCAAGATCTATCCAATACTAAGTAGATTATACTAAAAATGATAATATGATGTCGAAATTTCTAAATGTTGGATAGACGCGTCGTAGAAGAAGAAAAAAACCAAAACAATGCTGTTTTTATGCTAGGTACACACAAATATCAAACGGAAAAATAACAGCACAAGAGAGAGGAAACGATGGAAAGAGATGAAGAGAGAGACTGCGACCAATCGGAAGCGGGTGAGAGAGAGGCGAATTGAAAAAAGAGGGATTTTCAAAGTATATGAAGTAATATTGTTTTTGGAAAACCAGCTTTCAAATTATATATGCTATGATTTCCTCGTTGTTTTCGTTTTGTAACCGATAATGTTTATTGTTTTTTTTTCGTGTCTCGCTCATTCTCTCCGTGCTTGTATATGTGTTATTTCATACTTTTTTTTCAGTGTCTTTGATTGGATGTAAAACGTTTTTGTAAATCGGAATTCATTAGTATAATGCGGCGCAACAAAAATTACTCGGCTGAATCTGAGCAATAATTTGTACAGCCACATTATTTGAATAAATGAATGCATCCATTACAAACAGCGAGAAAATATTCTAATGATATCAATTGAAAACGTTTATATGTATCTTTGATTTTTCGATATATAGTCACATACACACACACACACAGTTGCACAACAAACAAAATATGTCTCTCTCCCTGTGAGATTAAAAACTGTGCATGTATTTTTTGACGAATATAGCGTTTGAACACACTCTGAACGCGAATAATACAATCAATGAACGTATCCTAAACGATTTTCGGATGTGCATTGTGTATGCGTGTGCGTGCGACTCACTCCATGAATCGAATTTATGTTCAGTGTATGTAAAACTGAATGTCTAATAAAAATCAGGAGAACTAAGGCTTTTTCTTCTTGAATTTTCCTAACGCTCGATTTTTCTCGAAATCATAACTCTGAATTCTTTCAGTCAAATTATTATTGCTTCGAATTGTGAACATTCAATTTATTTTTTCTGTCTATCTTGTTAGCTCTGGGGCGCAAACAGAGACTCTTTTGTCGGTTATGTCGTTGTCGAAGCGTTTATATATATGGTATTCTGCATGTGTTTTCCGCGACTAAAATTCGAAATATTTTTCAATAAACTTTACGTAGATAATTGAGTTTTTCGATGGGCTGCTTGGAAACTTTTTTACTATGCCTCAAAATTTTCAATGCTCTGGGCCAATCAATGATGAATACTATTCCAAATAAATCACCCACAATTCGCACCTCTCACAAAATGAATTAGTTTTTTTAAGATGTAAACACTCACTTGTAGACTTTTGTTTGGTAAAAGTGGACTGAATTGATTGCCCATTTATTGTTTTGCACAAGAAACGATTCAGCTCTGGATTTTGTTTGTCCTAATTGCGATTTGAAATTTTTTCAGCTTATTATGCTATATCAATTACACTCATTCACTTGTATTAAACTAACAATTCGTATGTTTCTTCTCTGCTTGCTGGTTCGAGAAAGAAAAAAAAAAACTCTCTGATTTTTTCCTTTCTTCACTGCTACTGCTATTTGGTGCTTCACTTCGAACAAATAAATCTAAATAACACTGGACTTTCAACAAACATCTGCAAAATAATGATTGTTCGATCCGAAAAACGCGAACAATTCGTTCACACTGAATTTACACAGCAAAATGCGGAACACCTTTTCAATAAATATAGTCTATTTTGCGTTATAAAAAATATACACATCGGACTTGAAAATATTTCACGTCTAACTTTGCGGCCATTTTAATAAAAACAAGGTTTTTGGTTCTAAATTCTGTGTGTATGCGTATAGGCTGATGCTCGTGTATGTGTCGAGACTGTATACATATAGGCTGGCTGCTATTGTTGTATTGATCGTTTCCGTTTTACTACCAACTATTTTGCCCCATTTTTACTCTGTTTTCAGCTCCTATTTCTGCTTCGCTTCATCGTCATTTCGCCGCAGCGGTTGCTTCGCCATATCAATGACGTTTCGGGCTAAGCGTATTTTAGCCTCGATGAACACCGTACTTTAACTCTGACAATGCAGTGTTGAATACACATACTTTTCATCTTATTCTGAGTGACGGTGGAGCTTAGACTCATGCACACAAATGAATCGCCCATTTTATAAGCATTCTTTGAGATTTGCATATATTTCCCCGTTGTTTCAGAGAGAGAGGTTTTAAGCGTTATATTGTAAAATATCTCCTCAAGAATTGATAAAGCAAGACTGAAAAGCGCCAGATTTAGGAACTTGTCAAGAACAGCGCAATATATATAATCATTCTTCGACTTCCATGAATAAGATATTGAAAATGAGAATGCAAATGCACCAAATTGCCCCAAGTCGAATACATAATGAATACTCATTAAAATCAAAGCGAAGATGAAATTGAAATGCCGGTTTCATGTGTCTTGAAAATTCACTCTTCAAGTTAAATAACTAAGGACATTTTTGCAGATAACAAAAGAAATTTTAAAGCATGGTCACATCCATATTTACGTGAGTCATCTATTTTGATTAGAGTTCAAACAAAGCCTCAGTATTTTCTGTATCGTTGAAACTCGGCAGAGTTAGATACTTCATACCTACCTAAAACTTTCAGAACTACATTTTGCAACGGAACGTATATTTATCGATCTCAAGCTATTAAAAATATTGTTGATAAATCGCTCAATGCACCTGAATTGAACAAAAGTTATTTAAATCAACCAAAACTATTCTTTTCAACCGGTTTCCACAAAGATTCACTTCTACCTCATTGTTGTAGCTCTGGCTCAAAAAATATTCAGAGAATCAACTCGAACCGGGCGAGGAATTCAGTTTTCATAGTTTAACACATTTCAACACAACATGACAAAGTGAAACAAAATACAATTTTGTTGATTTTTAATATATCTCCGATGTAATCAAAATCATGTTATTATTTCCTTGTTTACATATCCAGAGATAGATATAAAAATAAAAGGGATAAGCAGGAGATTTACTTCTTCTTCGACACACCGACTGTACGTCCACGACGGCCAGTGGTTTTTGTGTGTTGACCACGCACACGGAGACCCCAGTAATGACGCATACCACGGTGAGCACGGATCTTCTTCAAACGTTCCAAATCTTCACGCAATTTTGAGTCCAAATTGGATGAGGTCAATTGTTGGTATTTACCGTCGATGATGTCCTTTTGTCTGTTCAAAAACCAGTTTGGAATTTTGTATTGGCGTGGATTGGCGATGATTGTGACAATTTTATCAACCTGTGAGCAAAAAAGTATGGGAAACGATGTTAAATTTGCCGAATGGTTCGTTCGATCGAAAAAAAAATACTCACTTCTTCCTCGCTACATTCACCGGCCCGTTTGGTCAAGTCAACATCGGCTTTTTTCAACACGATGTTAGCATAACGACGACCAACACCTTTGATGGCTGTCATAGCGATAGTAACTTTACGGTTACCATCGATGTTTGTGTTCATGATACGCAAAATATGCTGGAACTTTTCTGGAATAACCAACGACTGTAATGGAAAAAAAGAAAAAACAAACAATTTGTTATTGAAAGTCTGCAAAAACGACAAAGTTGCACAAGACCACGTAGTGAATGCACTGTATGAATTCAATTTGAAGAGCAAAAATTTGTCTCAGGAAATTTCCCATGAATTTTCGAAAAATTCACAAAAACTTCCATTGATTCCACTCATCAAAGATTACTTGATGTAAAAACTAGGGATTTCGAACAGTTTTTCACTATGATGATTGAAATTTTTTACGATTTTTTCGACGATTACCATTTTTGCTTGTTTCTGCGGCAAAAACCAAATTACAAAAGGAATACCGGATGTATTCGATCTGCCAAAGTGCTTGTCAATGTGACCAACTCAAAAATATTGAAAATGTCACATTTTCTACATAGCTTTCAGTGACACATCTTGCACAATGACAATATAACTCCAACAAATGAAATTTAAGCATCTTTCGTTCAACAATTTTCAGTAGTTTATTGACAAAAAAAAAAAAAGAATTCCAGGCAAATTTGTTATTTCAACAAAAAAATTAAAAAATATTCCCAATTTACAATGTTTTCAGACAACGTTTCGTTTGAATAATGAATAACACTGAAGTTGTCAGCGAGAGTTTGTTTTGTTTGTCTCTGGCTATTTCAACATACTTAAAATGGTTGGAATTTCATTTTTGTTTATTTATCTTTCAGTAAGCCTAAACGGATGAATGTTAAACCGATGAGCATGGATTTGCCGAGGCACTCACGCTCTACAGGATATGATTTGTAATACGTATTTCTCGTATCGCCGTCGATTTCGATTCCAAGTTCATCGATATCTGCATTTTGGCGAAACGAACCATCAGAATTGCGCAATATTCTTTTAATTATCGATTGCGTTGAGACGGCCTCGCCTCCAACAAACAAATTGTATAGCCTTCCGGCGAGATTGTATGCCATAAAAAAGACATTTGGCTTCTTTTCACTAGGTCCATTCGAATGTCTTGTTTGCAACAATGCTACCAAAGCCGCGCACTGTTGATTCATATGAACAATTTCCGATATTTGTTTCGGGTAAATGGTTTTGCGAAAGTGTTGTGCTTTCATGTGATCATTCATGATGTAGATATCACTTGTCGGCAATCGATTGACAATTTCCGAAATTTGATCGCATATTTGGCACAAATTCTTTGTTGACGTTGGCAATTTATAATAATTCCATGCATTCATTTTGAAGCCACTGTCCCAATCGCCATTCGCCGAAAATCGCGCGCATGTTATGAAAGTGGAATCCTGATAGATCGATGTGAATGAACCGATTGATGTAAATGTAAGTTTAGGCTCAAGAACTAATTTTGGCGCTTTCATATTTTTCGATTGATCTGAATATGAAATACCTGGGCGGTATTGTGTGAATCTCGCTTGTTTCAGCGAAAGATCAATGTCTGAATTGTGTTCTTCATACAGTGAGGAACTGTTGTTGTTGTTGTCGTCAAAAGTCTTTGGCTGCATTTTATCGGCGTAAAGATTGTTATCAAGAATTGTCGGTAGTTTTGTATCATCAAGGCTTTCCTGATCATTTTCCAACATTTCCTGAGTATTTTGAAGTTGCAATTCACAATATTTGCGCAGTTTTTCAACTGTTTTTTTACTTATGCCTTTGATTTGAGCAATTTCATCGAATTTTGCAATCGTACCACCGTTTTCGGCCTTCCACCTTTGTATAAGCTCAAATTTCTTCTCAGTTAAGACATGCCTGAAATTTGAAAATGAATTTCTAAAAATGGAATTGACAAAACGGAAATCCTATCGTACTTGCATATGTTCCAATTATCGAATCGATTGAGCACATCCACTAATTTCGATTCATTATCAGCAATTTCAAGAGATTTTGGCAGGTTCTCTTGGCAATATCTTCGAAAACCATTTGAAATCGTGCGTGACAAGTATTTGGATGTCTCTAAAAATTGAATCAACATTGATGAGCTTTTTAAGAACATAAATATTAATTCTAATGTGAAAGACACTGGTATATAGATAGCATACATTCAAATTGGTTCATATGTTAATATTTTGTATATTTGACTTTTCATTTGACATTCCGTTAGCTGTATAAAATGGAGAGATTCTCGGCCACCTCATGGAGATTGTTTCTACAATTTCCAACTTTCAGTTAATTGTGTTGAATGTCAATATGAATCGAAATCTAACACCAATCGAATTGGAAAGAAGAGTTTGGAAACTTTGGTAAAAAAAAGTTAATTTTTCAAACAAAATTAAACAATCATGAATTAGAATTTGAAAAACATAAGAAAATCTGATGCCGACCCAAATACTACCGAGAAATGAATATAAAATTGTGGGTATGAAAAATGTTTCAATATATTTTCCGAAATGACTAAAAACATTTATGTCGTTTGAGAAAAACATTTAATTCAAAGAGAACGTAAACTTTTATCCAAAATGAACATTGAAAAATCTGGCAAAATCAATGTTCATATGAATGACTCGATTGCTTCGTGAGAATTGTCAATTTGGACTTCTCAATTTAGTTAAATTAACCCGAATTTGGCCTTCAAATCGAATCGCCCATAAAAATGTATTATATTCCATTATAATTCAAATAAAATCAACCGAACGCAATAAAGAAAAATCAAATAACCATTTTGCTGAAAATGGATTGTAGAACGGTATTTCTTCATCTGTATAAAAAAACTGCGGAGATAATTGTCGTTGAATGTCTCCACAGAAGTCAGAAAGACATACAGAGAGACGTGTGTTTGATTGGTATTGGCGCTGCCATTGTTGTTGATGATTGAACTTGTGGCTGGCATAGTCTTCGTATTGCTACAACGGCAAAAGAAATTTCTCATCTCGTTTTGTGTCAGCGTTCGGCGAATGTATGCGTGAAATCGTCATGCACGAACACGGAAACTTTGTCTATGTGTTGGTTTCTCTCTATATTTGCCTTTAGTAATATTGTTTGTAGAATAAAATTATAAATGTCAAATATACGCGATTATTTTGCTGTAAGAATTAAAATAAGCAACAATAAAATGTAACAAAAAGTATAAATCTTTTTAGAAATAAATACCAGTAAAAATATGCAATTTTTAGAATTTAATTATACGGTAAGTGTGTAAAAATGGCAAATGCAATGTGAAATGTGATTGCCGATTGTTGGAAAAATGAGAAGATAAACCAATCAACGAGAAAATATGAATAATAAGTTTTCCACGGAGACATTTATGACAATATTTTGATTATAAAATTCTCTGACGTACCATACGCAATGCCATTATTTGCAAAAGTCTTCCAAATGCTGGTGAAATGAAGCGATCAATTGGATCGCGAATGGACGCGAAATCGAGTACTATTCAAAAAGTTTTCGCCAATCCAATGGATCGAATCGCCATTACAATTTTGATGGATTTCGATATTGTTCTCGGTTTAATTAATTAGCCGAAAATCGGTGTGTGTAGATCAACGTGAATGACAAATTCAGATCATTCTAAAATAAATTAGCTCAGTCAACTTGCAATCGAATGAGGAAATTCCAATGAAAGTCGCCTCTCGCAAATGTGTTATCAATGGTCAGTAACATTTGATGCATTACGGATGAAATTGTACTGCATTCGAAGTGTTGTTATTTTTTTTTTTCAATTTAAATGTCTGTGTGGGCATTTTGCATACGATGAAAAATTGTGTGCAAAATATGTGGAAAACGCTCTGAACGTCAGCACAGTGACAATCCTTACGTTAAACGAGATTCCAAATAAAACAGATCAGCACACATTTCCAATAACATGCGTTCGCTTATTTAAAAGTTGAACACATCCATTAATATTTAATAAAATTCTATTTATTTCGAATTCAGGAACATCATCAATCAACAAATCAAAAACATCAACGACCAACAAAAGTACCACAGGAACTTTGATGGTTCTCTTTTGGCCAACACACTGACATAAACAACACAACAAATAGGCAACATTCGATATTGACACATTATTTCTCTCACCTCCACACTGTCTCTCTCTCTTCCACACCTAAACACAACACACAAAACTACATTGCAACAACCAGCCACCATTGCAGCCGTCAGCACACACTAATTTTAAATACGACCAATAGGATAATAAGAATTCAAATGGATAGTAATCAACTGAAAAGTCAAATAGAACAGGTCGCCAATTTATTGATAAACAATGATGATGGCAATGACAAAAACCGCACGGGCAAAGTTATTTCATGTACATATTGTGCGATCACATTTCGATCGCGCGCCGATCTTCGGCAACATTGTCAAACAGAAACACATCAAACTGTCATCATGTCCGATGAAGGTAAATTTGTTTCTTCCTTCAATTTGTTCAATATTTTTTTCATTTTTTCTCTATTTCTCTGTTGTGCGCATGAAAAACCAGGCCGCGATTGGAAATGTCGCGCGCCGCCACGAGGATACACAGCTGACACATACACATTATGCGAAAGTTTCATGGAAAATGCATCCTGTCATTATGGAAACCAATGTGTTGAGGCGCACGGCAATGAAGAATTGCACGAATGGCAAGAGCGTTTCGAATATCGAAAGATGCGAATGCAACGGGCTTGCGAAAAAGAGCTATTCGGAAAAAGCTTCACAGAACAACTGCTGGAAAAATGGGTAATGCAATTTACTTAAATCTGAAAAAATTGAATTTCGAAGGAAATGAATTTGATGGAATTGACTGGTTTTTTTTTAGATGTCGGCGCCGAGTCCAGATCGAATAATGAAAGAAAAGATCGATGGCGTTGAAGAGACGGTTTCAAATGAGTTAGTAACAACGGTCTCATCGAAAGTGTCAAAGCGCGAATGGACATTTGTATTAAAAACTAAACGGATGTTAAAAGCGGTGGCACTTTTGCAAGACGCCCATCGAAATCATTTTCTGTTAAAACAAGTTTTCCCGGCTGAACCGCGACCAGCGAAACGAGGACAGTCATATGGTAATAAAGTAGTCGAAGCGGAACTGTTAAATGACCAGGAATGGATTGCGCCAAATCCTGATGAACGGTATTCCGAAACACCAAATGATCGGAGTCCAATATTGGAGCATCGTGTTAAAGTGGTCTTTTCAACGGACATTTATGGAACATTTCGTCAATCTGTTGTCTTTGATTTTGGCACCGAACCAGTTTTAGTGAAACATATTTGTGTAGATGTGGTACCAATTACAGATGCTGATAAAATTCAAGAAATCAAAAAGGAAATGGTAAGAAATGCAAATCAATTAATCATCACACAATAAGATCTTCTATTCAAATTTATTCGAAATATTCGCGATTTGCAGAGCATTAACCAGCAACGATGGGATGATTCGAATGTACAGATTATCCCATACACGCCAGCATTAACACAACATCAGCAGCAAAATACTGTACAGAAATCGGATGAAGAGCGAGAAAAGGAGCTGCTGCTACGATATCCATGTCCACGACCCACCACCTTTCAAATAACCCAAACTACAATAGCCGATAAACGTTTAACAAAAAATAACTATAGATCGCGAATGCATGAGCTGCTCTATGTGGAAGAGATCGCTCGCTATGAGCAAGTGGCCCGATACAATTTAACGACCAAATTACAAATCACCACAACATATTTGCTGTCTCCGAGTGGTATGGCGACCAGTACGGCCAAGTATTCACATTCTGGCGAATTATTTGCGCTACTATCGCTGGGCAAAGACGTATCAGAAGACACGTCAGCGGGTAGACTGATTTTGAATAATTGCACGAGTGTTTATATATCAGATACGACAGCGGCGTTCAGTGAAAATGAAAAACGACAAGTCTATGAAGCAGTTATTGAAGACAAGGGCAAATCAATGATCTATTTGAAATTGTCAGCCAAATGTGTGAGCAATCTGAATTTAACAGCAGACACCGATTTTGCAGCCGACATTCAATTCCAACTGAACCGCCTTACATACTGTGAATGGCACCATGCAATCGATAAACTCGTTGATTATCGCATCATTTTCCCAGAAACATTTCTTGAACCGAGTATACCGTGGACACCGAAAAAACAATGGTCCGAATCGTTGGATCCGAAATTGAATTCAAAACAAAAAGAGGCTGTGTTAGCGATAACGACAGTTTCAAAAGTCGGACTGCCGCCGATACTGTTGATTGGACCGTTCGGAACGGGAAAGACTTTCACGTTGGCCAGTTCGATAAAGCAACTACTTCTTCAACCCGAAACACGCATTCTGATCTGTACACATTCGAATTCAGCGGCCGATCTATATATTAAAGACTATTTGCATCCGTGGGTTGAAGAAGGGAATACAGAGGCTACGCCACTTCGTGTTTACTATCACAAGCGTTGGGTGGCCACTGTCAATAGCACTGTTTTAAAGTATTGTTTAGTTGATCTCAACGGTTCGGTGAGAGTCTTTCGACGACCGACGAAAGAAGACCTATTGAAATATCGAATTGTCGTGGTGACCTTGAATATTTCAATGGAGCTGGCATCATTGGATTTGCCAAAAGGTTATTTCACACATATTTTGCTGGATGAAGCAGCACAAGCGATGGAATGCGAAGCGATTATGCCACTGGCTTTGGCCGATGACAACACACGCATCGTGCTGGCCGGTGATCACATGCAAATGAGCCCTGAGCTATTTTCGAATTTTGCAAAAGAACGTAAGCTTCATATTTCATTGCTAGAACGTTTGTATGATCACTATCCGGTTGATTTCCCATGCAAAATTCTACTATGTGAAAATTATCGTGCGCACGAGGCAATCATAAAATTTACTTCTGAACTATTCTACGATCAGAAGCTTATTGCGTCCGGCAAGCAGCCGAGGCATGATAAATTTTTTCCACTAACATTTTTCACGACACGCGGTGAAGACGTGCAAGACAAAAATTCGACGGCCTTTTATAATAATTCGGAAGTGTACGAAGTTGTGGAACGAGTTCAGGACCTGCGAAAGCAATGGCCAGCGTCGTGGGGAAAAATGAATGATCAGTCAATCGGAATTATGACACCGTACGCCGATCAAGTGTTTCGCATTCGATCCGAATTGCGGAAACGAAAAATGGGCGGCATTTCAGTAGAGCGCGTTCTCAATGTGCAAGGCAAACAATTTAGGTATTATAAAAATTTGAATTGAGGATTAAAATATGATAAGATTAATACGAATCGTTTGAGTGTTCATGATCTTTTCAAGTAAAGTAAAAGACCTTAATATACGCTAAAAATATTGATGAAGAGACTTTACTCCTGTCTTTTTTTCAGAAAAACACAAACAATTCGTATTTATTTGTGCGGTTTCGGCTAATTTCATTAAAAAACTTCGGTTTTATTTAATGACTCTAATGATAATTTATTGTTTTCTCGCAAAATCAGAGCAATTTTCCTATCAACCGTCAGAACGCGTCGAACTCTACCAAGTTCGGGCAATAATAATTCAAATAGCCAAACAGAAGATATGGACTATGGTTTTTTAAGTAATTCAAAACTACTAAATACAGCGATTACGCGGGCGCAAAGTCTCGTTGCTGTTGTTGGAGATCCGATTGCATTATGTTCGGTTGGACGATGCCGAAAAGTATGGGAACGGTTCATTGAGATTTGTAACCTAAATAAAAGTTTATTTGGAATCACATGGTAATGTTACTCAATCGCTAAAATGTTGTTCGAATTCTGAATTGGTTTCTTGGCTCTCGATAGGTCTTTGTTGCGATCGCAGCTGGATGGCGTTGAATTGAAAAAGACGTTTGTATTAAATCCATTGGCGCCCGAATTCATTCCACGTGCATTGCAAGCTGAAACTTATCTTCGGGACCAACAGATGGCTATGCACGCACAGCAGCAACAAGTGTATCCTTCGCACGTTCTGCCGCACGGCATGTCACACATCGGCTATTCGACACAATCGATGATCGGCGGCCAGGCGCGAGTTGATAATGAAGCAATGCAACACAATTTCAAACATAGATTCAATGCAGTGCCAGCACAACTATCGAAATCGGCCACAAATCGACCGTATTTCTATCAAAGTCAACATCATCAAATGATACGGAATCAATCGATGCCGCAGCCCGCACTTAACTTTACAGCTAATAATCAACCGAATTTCTGGGCACCACCATTCAACAGCAATCAAAATCCCGTGTGGCCGAAACCGAACCACGGAATTCGAGCGGAAAATACAGTAAATGTCGCTTAATTTTCAATCAGTTTTAAGAGCAAAATTAACCACAGCCGAATTGTATGAAATCTGTATTTTTTGCATTGAAAAATTTGGTCGAACAAATCATTTTTGCCTTTTTCAATTCGATTTTGTCAATATTCCAAATCATTGTGCTCATTATTATTTATGTCATATGTCAGTTCATAAAAAATGGATCACAATGACTTAAGAAAGTGCGCTGAAATTATTTAATTTTGTGATTTCAGAATTTCTCACGAACACCCCAACCACAGCAACTGAATTTGAACATGCCGCTGATTCAAAGGCAGCAAACAAAGTAAGTGTTTCTTCATCGATTTTTGATCCTCGGAAATATTTCAGTGAATGTTTCGTATATTTTAGTACTGGATCACAGCATCTGCATCATAATTCAATTCCTTACATGCCGAACACCAAGCAACAGTCGCCCGGTCTTTATGGCGCTAATGTTCAAAATCACCTAAGAAATATGAACACAATCACGAATCCAACGCAATTAGCTGCACAAAATCCACAACCGCATGCTCAGCAAGAAATGAGTGCGTCTCCGTTAACTAGTGATATTATGGCATCTATAAATCAGCGTGCTAACCAGTTACACCAGCAAAATCTATACAAAACAGCTCCGATACCGCAAATTCATCCGCAACCACAGGTTGATTTTGCAATTTATTACATATTTCTCATGTCCGCAGCTTGATTCCAAAATGTGTTGCGTCGAGAAGAGTTGTGTTTGTATCTTGCTCTCGGCTCAACATTGTTTGTTATCACATATGGACCTAAAATGAAAAGTCAATACAAAAATTCTAATCGTTTTTCTCAGGTCTCGACAAACAGTAAATTCCCTTTTTTTATGGAAAATAAAACACACACACTAGAGTAAGTACCTAATCGGCAAGATGAAGTGGCGAATATGTAAATTTTAAATAACACATGCATATTCTCCGCTCCATCTCAACGATAGTTATATATTTAGCGTTTGTAAAGCAAAATATCATCAATCAGAAACAATGTAAATGCGTGACAAACACATGAATTCTATTACAGTCCCCAACAAATGCTGCAACACTCCCAACCCCTGCCAAATATGAGCCAACATCATCTAACCGCTCAAAAAACCCAACATGTAGCGCTACTGAATCAGAACCAACAAAAAATGCTTCCAGTACATCAGCAACAACCCCTAACCCCAAACATTCCAGGTAAGAAACACGTCTCTGTTTGCCTTCGTAAAAAGCTTCGTTCGATGGTAAAATGAATGTAATTTTCTGTAGACTTTTCGAATCTATTACCACCCAATATGAGCTTCTACGACATGGCAGCGGAGTCACGCGATAATCAGCATAAATGGTTTGTTAAGTTGAGCGAAACGCAGGGCCCTGAAGCCGCCAACAAATACGCCGAAATATTGAGTCAAATAATATTGCATCTAGAATCGATGATGTC
The DNA here is from genome assembly GCA_028476595.1 of Obolodiplosis robiniae. Classification (NCBI taxonomy): domain Eukaryota; kingdom Metazoa; phylum Arthropoda; class Insecta; order Diptera; family Cecidomyiidae; genus Obolodiplosis; species Obolodiplosis robiniae. The sequence continues at coordinate 24,137,035 of CM052017.1, forward strand.
GAAGCCTTCCCTGGCATTGAACACGCCGCCAGTCCAAAATGTCGATTTGCTGTTTGAGAATCTAATGAACAGCACTGCACCCAATTTGAGTAGTTTGCTCGTCAAAAAAGACCATGTGCCGAATGAAAGCGCATCATTTTCACTGTTGGGCGCAAACACATCAGCACTAATGAGTCGAAATGGCAGTGAGCACTCTTCCATTTCAAGCATTAATGATTTACTGACTGCACGTCAGCAAAATGATATGGGATTGCAAACGAAAAGTGTAGTCTCACTGCAGAAACAGCAACAGCAGCAACAACAACAGCAATCAGTGCCGCTGTACGCGCGTCAAGCAGGAACCACGTACAATTTACAATCCAATAATATGGGAATGTCAATGAAAAACGCACCTACCAACGATATCTCCGATCAAAGCCTGTTTGAAAATCTATTTAATCACAATGGTGGCCTGAATAATTCGAATGATTTGCATGGAAACGCACAACATTATCAAGGGCTGCCACCAATTCAAAACTTTGTGAATGCACCAGTAAAATCATTGTCCAATTCAATATCAAATTCACTGACCAATTCTCTATCAAATACACTATCAAATTCAATGGCAATGTCAAATACACCAGCGAATTCACAGGAAAGTCACAATGCCCGACCAATCAATTCGACCCCCTCCTATGCGAGCGTCTTATCGCAGGGCGCCGCCAATCAATCAAATCAAAATCATTCACTAAATAAACAGCAACAGCAACAGAAAAATGAAGAAAAAGATCCATTTGCCGCAATACGAGAGTTAGGCTCAAATTTGGGCCAACGCAGCAATGGTTTATATAATTATTTTCAATAAAAAACACAAAAAAACGAAATCTTTTTCACGATAATCTTTATTAATTAATTACACTATGGAATAATATAATAAAAACAAAAACTTTATGATAATACAACAACAATATTCAATATGTAAAAAGTTGTAACTATGATTAGCAAAAAAGAAAAAGAAAAAAACAGAAACAGAAAAAAGAAAATGAAAAATATCGAAAAAATCTCAGAAAAAATTGAAAAATGAAAAAACGAAAAAAAGTTGTCACGCAAGCAAAACTTAAATTCATATTTTAGCATTATCATAAGAACACACCTAGATGTAGATGTAGGAGCAACTCAGATAAATAATAAACAGCAACTGAGACAAATAAATAATTCATCCAATTTCACCCAAAATATTTAGCTGTATGTTACAAAGTAAATTAAAAAAAATCAAAAAAAGTTTAAAAACAACTACAAAAAAAATCAAGTAAAAACTCAATTTTTCAGTTGATTCAATGGAGTTAAATTTTATGCATGTCTTACTGAACATCTTTGTGAAAATATAAAGACCACACACATACCGAAAGAAAGAAAGAATTTCTCCGAAATTTAAAAGATTCCGCCAATTTGCTAGAGCCCAACTCAAGATTTTGTAGATAATTTCGTTTTGACATTTTAAATAATAAAAAACAAATTATTTGGAATAAAATTGTAAAAAACTATATTGATAGATCTTCGGCAAAAATCAGATGAATTTGTTATGAAGAAGAAAAAGTGGTCATGCAAAAATAATGAAAAAATAATGAGAAAAAAATATAACAAACGGTCTTGGTGAAGCAAATATGTTATTCTATCGCCGGAGTGAAAATACACACACCGACACGTTTGTTATTCTGTGAAAAAAAAAAAATGAAAAATAGTGTGAAAAAATTGATTTTAAATCAGAAAAAAAATATATATATTTTAAAAGTTTATAAAGATGCAACGGATTGTGAAACAATAAAAGCATATTTTCTTCGATACATATAAAGAAAAAAAATTAAAAAAAAAAACGAAAAATTAGCAAAAAAATGTCAAAAATTATACCTTCACAAACACAAATAAACACAACGGAATCATCTATTCCGATAAATAAATATAAAAAGTTTTTGTCACAAAAATCCTAAGAGAAGAAAAAAACACGTTAGAACTGATTTGCAGAAAATGCACAATAATTGCATAAAGATATCGTGTCCCAGATTTCAATGAGATTTGCTATTTCAGGCAATTAATAAGTGTGGTTGGCTCGAACTTTTCGAAGCAGAACACGTTCGCATAACCATCTCAATAGCCGATCACATGTCGGAATATGGGGGTAAGGCTGTTATTTTATATCTTCTAAGAAGCGAAAACCAAGTGAAACTGCGCTTTCACAGGCCTTATCGAAAATATGATAGGCTAGATTCAAGATTTGAAACAAAAAATGCGCTCTACACGCGTTCCAATTCGCATTTCATATTTTCATGTTTGAATGAGAAAAAAATTGGAAAAGCAAAAATATGAATTGTCCCTCCAACATTTCATAAGGAAGGATGAACAATTAAATTTCTTAGTTGGACTTCGTCCAGAGAAGAGAAAAACAAATACAGAAATATACAACGACACTCACAAAAAATGACAATTCATTGATAAGTTTGAGTGGAATAACGATGAAGTTTTTCACACAATTTCGTATGATATAATTTTTCACTGATGCAAAAATGATCATCGTTATTTAAATCGATTTCATTTCTTCAGAAAAGTACAAACGATAGCGTCAATATGTATTATTATTTATATGTGGCTGATGTTATCCCGTTATATGGCGCTAACATTTCATAATACTTTGAAATTTACTTTTTTTGTGTGTGTGTAAAGTGTGCATTTTTGATATCTCGGAAATATTCAACATAATTTCAAGCTATTTCTACCATCTCGAACAATTTGGGAACACTCAATTTGCTGCGGTCAGTTCCAGAGACTGGAAATTTCCAGAAATTTACAGAAATTTACAGAAATGTGGAGATACACAAGGCCAAGAAAAGTTTGACCTCTTAACCGCAAACGATTTCCAATATTTTGCACCATCCTAATGTTTCGATTTGAAGTTGCGGCTTGTCTGCGGTCAGTTTTTGGGTCAAAGTTCTCATTGCCCACAGCTCAAAAATTGAAATATAATAAAAAAAATTGAATTTCAATGCAGAAAAAAATGTTTATTAATTCAAATTGATATTGCATGACTATTGAAACGACTTAGACAAATAGATTCCTATCGGGGTATAACAACAGTTATTGCAATATCCTATCTTCAAGTTTTTTTTCAACTCAAGATCATTTTATTGAACACAATTTTTCATCAAAGTTTTAAATGGCGGGACAAATGTGACCTCAAGGACATTCGCTGCATGCTTCGCATTTCTCGTATTACATTAATAGTTTTGGAAAACCAATAAATATAGAAAAAATTGAGACTGTATTGAGTCCGGGCATTTTTTGTAAGCGATAGAAAGAAAAGAGAAAGAGAGAGAGAGCGAGAGGGAGGGAGGGGGTCGAGAGAGATATATAAAGTGAAATGAGAAATTTTGAAAAGCATCATCTAAAATGAAAAATAAAAAAAAAAAATCGCATATTTTCATCATTTAATCTATCAAAGTATCATTTTGAAAAAGTATCAGCAAATATAAGGGAATAAAATCGATTTTGTTCATCTTTTCAGAAAAATGGTTGCTTTTATCGGACTTTTTTGAAAAAATCGAACAGTAATTTGTGTTACGAAGAACAAACACACGGGAGTACGCTCACAAATAAATTGCTGATATAGAAATTCATTTTTTTTAAATAATAAAAGTAAATATATCGAAAATGGAAGGCAATTTGTGAAAAAAAAATTGTTAAAAAACGTTTGCATACGAACTATGGAGCTAACGAATCATCTTAGAATAAAATTAGCTTCGAATGTTCTTTATAAAATTTAAAAGGTAACAGAATATTGGTAATTTCTATGAAATACATGAACCATTTTTCACTATTTTCATGATATTCCGAAGAATTTAGATGATTGTTTTCGAATGTTCCAATGATATTTATTGAAGAATGTTCTGATAATAGCAACGATTTTTCTGATAAAAACGAACAATCTTGATGATATTCTCTTATATTAGCTGATACTTGATATAATAATTGATACCAATTTGCATCATTTTATTTATCCTAAACGTATGTTATCATTGGTAATAAATTCAGCATGTAAATGCTTAGAGTCAATAATTCATATGTTTCATTATAAAATTGGAAACCGAAGCGATGGGTTCCTAAACTAATCCAAATATTCAAACGCATTATTTCATTAATTGTTATTATCTTACGAATGCCCAAATCGAATCTATGTAACACAACTTACGTTATCATAATTCTAAATTTCATTGAAATGTTCTTTTAGAATATTTTAGAAAAAATTGTCCCATGAACACCACAAAATGATCTGTGAATTTGATTTACAAGCAGAATTTTAGCTCATCAAGAATTTTCAACAAAAAAATTAGCTAAGTAATATACAATCATAAGTTAAACCGAAAAAGAAACACCACGAATAAACCAAAACCGATATAATATCATTGGAAATTTGCTAAAAATGAATTTTAAATGAACACCGAGGATCATTCATATTCAAAACAAAAGCTAATTAACAACTCCTGAAAAGATTCAATAGAACATATTTCTTTCAATGATTTTCTTTGTTTGTGTCAAAAATATGTTCAGTTTTTGGAGAAAAACTTATATTAAAAAAAAAAAAAAAAAAATACCAACATTTATGAGAATGAACACGAAAACGAGCATGCACAGTTTTCGAAATATTACAAAAAAAAAAAAATAATAATAATAATTCAAACATGTATTTGTACACGTACAGTAAACTCTCATCAATTTATTGAATTTAAATGGCACAAAGTGTCGCATGATCAGTTTTTCGATCTCTTTCAAATCATGATCATTTAAAAAGTGATGAAAATAATAATTTAGCCTTCATCTCCAGGTTATTGTGAATTGGAACCACTTTGCGCGGCACAAAATCTCGAGTTAATTTACGAGGAAATTGTATACATTACGTATAACACTGATCACGTGAGACTCTATGTCGCATAATTCCAATAATGTGAACATATTGCGCATTTGTATGAGTTTTCAGTTGATATTTTGTAAGAATTTTAATAAATTCCTTTATGATTCAAACAAAGGGAAAAGAAGAGGAATGCGCTTCAACTTTTCCAATAAATGATCAGAAATGAAAAATCATTTACAAAGTTTATTACACATGAAGTGATTTGTAATTAGAAATCGCAGTTGATTTCAATAAGCTCCTTACATGTGGCAGCAAGGCCATCAAAATATCATGCGTTATTTCCGAAATGAATTGTTAAATGCAATTTATTCGTCCATTGAATTGAGGGCGCTGACATCGGTTCGTGTCGGTTTAGTCTGACGTTCATTGGTGTAACTAATAAATAATAAAATATTTTATTAGTTAGTAGGTTTTTTCCATTAGTGTTTTATTTGTTATTAGGTCTTAGTAGCCACTAAGCTATAATAATTATTATTTTATCATTAGCGACTTACATCTACTAATTAGTAGCTCTTAGTAGATTTTTATTAGAATGTTAGTAAATTTATTAGTAGAAGCCACTAATAATGAAGAATCTACTAACATTCTACTTATATTCTACTAATAAATCTACTAAGACCTACTAATAATTAGTAGATGTTAATCGCTAATAAAATAATAATTATTACTTCTTAGTGGCTACTAAGACCTACTAACTAATAAAATAATAAAATTGGTGAAACTACTAAAATAATAAAAAAATCTACTAATTAGTGAAGAAATTAACATCCATGCTGACATTTCAATCCGATGGCTCCGAAAGATCGGAATATCCCATGTACTACCGCCGTTCAAAATTTGGAAAGATAAATGAAAAAGAAGCATCCGTAGCCTGTATTGCAATCCATGGCAAATCCACAAGTAGCCTTGCTTTTTTTCTTTTTGCGTTCAATTCCGGATTCTCTAATGTTCCAAAGAGCATTTTCATACTGTAACGCTTTGAGCAAACGATATAAAAAATCTGTATATATTCCATCCTTATTTTATATCCATATTTCAGATATATTAATAACAAGAATAATACAATATTAACGCGATAATGATGCAACTCACCTTACATTAAATCAGTACTACTGATTTATGGTTTTGCGTCTTAATTCAACAACTATAACGCATTGCTTGGTGATGTACTTTATCTGATGAAAACCAATTTCAAATGGACCGAACATGCAAAAATTCGTTAAAACCCATAAAAAAGCTTTTATTTCTATAAATAATTTATTTTGAGCTTTTACATTGAGCCAAAAACATCAATCAAAAATCTGACACCACACACAGTTTCGCAAATTTTTAACGGAAATCAATTCACTTGTATTGTAAATGTATCTTTTAAAAGAAATAAATTTAGAGCAACTGTATTCATGTCTGCGATTCAGGCAGCAAACAACAGGAAACATTTGTTTTTTATTCGTTTGAAACTTTTTATGGAAAAAGAGATGAGTATTCTCAAGTGCTTGTTAGGCATTAGAAAGTTGATTGGGAGTTCAATTTTCCAAACACAACTGACAGCTGATTTTCTAAAAGAAGCTGAATAACTGAACAGCGCTCATTTCTGTGTGGATTTCAATTCAATTTGATTAGAGTTTTGAGTTAAGATTTGACGTTTTAACAATAAAAAACATTGAGATAATTTCAACGTTTGAGATATGATATCGCAACCATCGATGTAATTCAAACATCAAATTCGCGTTTCTTTAATTGGCTACAAATGTGTATATTGTTTTGATCTACAAACAAATAAAAATGACGGGAATCAATAATTGAGTTTATTCCAATCGAAATTTATGCTTCTATAAATAGTTCTTTTCTAATCAATTCTTTTGTGACAAACACTTCCAAACATTATTCCAAACTTTAAGATCCAAAAGTCAAATCTCAAATATAAAATTCAATAGTTCTATTGTTGAAATTTCAAATCACAACTCAAGTCTCTAATCTAATGAAGTTGAAAACATTACAAAATTCTGCCCGAAGGAGACAAATTCTGGTAAGCAAGATCAACAGTTTATGATAGTTCATAACATTTTATTTGTTCTTCATTTTAATATCTTGATTTTATGTAAATCATTTGATTATAAACATATTTAAATTACTTTTAATTTATTCCATTAAACGCATTGAGACAGTTGATCATTTGTTTATGATTGAATTGACTTTATTTCTGGTCAAATTTGTAAAAAATGTTTGCTCTAAAACAATCGGCTGTCTTTATAATAAACATAGAACTTACTATGCAGCCCAACTTAACGTTACTAATATTGTATCCATTTGCAAAAAAGTTAAAAACGAAACTAATTGTCCGTTTCAACTGCGTTCCATCTCGTTCAAATACTGAACATTTTACTTAATTAAAACAAGGTAGATCCAGACTGGAAAACAAATATTAACATTGGCTTGAGATTTGATGGAAGTTTATGGGGCCATTAATCAAAAATGCGGCAGGCACACTTTTCCAGCAAATAGCTCGGATATCACAGTGATCCAAAGTGCAAGCACAAACATAATGTAGGAGAAACCGACTTGATGCGAATTTGGTAGTTGATATGGCTGCCCGCCAATCTCATCGATGTGGAAGCCAAGCGGAAATATAACGGCAGCTAAACAGAAAAGCACCACTGAAACAAAAGCAACACAATGTTAAAATATGACTAAAAATCAAACTTTGAATTAAAAACTGACCAATTCAAAATATCGAAGTGAAAAATGCCAGACAAATAAGTTCATTTAGTAAACATGTGCATGTTTCCAAAGAATTCAATATCCGAAACGAAATCCAGACTTACTTGCTGTGAATCCAACCCATCTTGCATATGGAATGACGTCGCGGTCCCAATTACTGGACGCTAGTAAAATGATGGCCGTTGTTATGCAAATGCAGCCGACAAAAATGCAAATGAGTGCCAGCAACCATTCAGGCTGTAGCTCTGGCGTAAAACACACTTGTGGGCGATTATATAAAGTCATGCAAGTCCACATCAGTCCAAGGCGCGTTTCTCCTTAAAAACAAATTAATTTTACCGCAGTTTAATGCCTTAATTCCACCTGGATCAATATCAAATTCAATCGATTTAATGCCTGCTTTAACGTTGCATCTTACCTCCAACATCCGTGACTATCCAATCTGGTGTTGCTAGACTAATTATCGCGAATACATCAGCTGCCATGAAAAAAGATGCGCTTATCGTTGTTAGCCTGTCCATTATTATCTCTCCTCAATCGACTTTATTAACTCAAATTTTGCTCTAGTCCACTTTTTAGTTGCTCATTTCCATAATAATTTTATTGGAGCAATTGCTCTTGAAAACTTTTAAACAATTAAGAAGAAAATAGTAGTTTTGATGCTTGTTTTCCCTTAGACTGTCAACGCATATCGAGAATGTCAAATTTAACTATGTTCGAAATGATAAAAAAATCGATAACACAGATTTATATGTACATGTTCTTTCTATCTCTCTTTTGCTACTATTCGCTCAGGCAAAAACTAATTCGCCCTGGCAAAATGAACATCTGTTTATTGCATATATTTCGAAGTTTTTTCGTGCACGTGAAGTGGCGCTGTTGGCTAGTCGCAGTACACTCGAGTGAAATGAATGGAACAATGAAATGAAGGGAGAGTAAGAGAGCAACGAACATCAAAACGGGTATTCCCATGAGTCAGATAAGGCAAACAATTTCTGAATTTATTTGAATAAATTATTTCGTCGCATTGTTATCGGTAGATACGATACGACCCTGAAAATAATTAATGTACGCTGACATTTTGAGCGCGTTTAAAAAAAAATCCGAAATGTTCGATAACATGAGTAACATGAATCTTTTCTTCATTTTCCAATGATTATTTCAAAATTGTCGTTTTAAACACAATCGATGAAATGTTGAACATTTAATTTCGAATGTCGCGCCATTCGATAAGCGTGCGATTTTCGAATGTTTTCATTTTTGATGTGGGCTCTACAATACCGTACCGACAGCTCTGCTAAAAGTGTATGTAGTTTGGTGTTTGATGTGCTGCTGTTGATTCGCAACGGGTATCTCATATTGAAGACAGTTGTGAGCAACAGCTTCATTGTAAACCCACACTAAATACGCCTTCGTGCTATACCAAGAAGAGAATTCACAAAAAAATAGAAAAAAAATTGAAACGCACACATAACGAAGCACACCGAGAATAGAAAGAGAGAGTACAATCGATGTGACAGCAAGTGAAAATAAATGGCTAAGATCTTTAATTCGTTTCATATGCTCTGTTATTTTCATATCTGTTTTTGGTTCCAGCCGCACGCTCTTCTTTGCTCTTCTCTTCGTCTGTTATATTTTCTCGTGACGTTGATTGTCGAAGTTTGATTTGTTTTTTTTTCTCTTCGTTTTATGTTGTTGCTATTTGTGTTTTCTCCTCTCCTGCTAAACATGAGTGTGTGAACTGTGGCTTCTGCCATTACGTCGCACGTAAAATTCGAATACAACACGACTACGGGAAAGATCAACGACAAATGAAAATTGTATACTGAATGTGTGCTTTGGCTTCGCAACGAAACAACACAAAAAAATTATCACTGGCGCTGAAACAAACCATTTTATTTATCCTCAATTTGACTTGCTTTTTTGCTGTGCATTAAATTCAGTGATCACTGATTGACAAATTTTCATTCAATCTGCGAAAAGTGTGTATGTCGGTTCTTTGGACAAAGTGTTCTCCGAAAAATTTGAAAATTTGTGTCCAACAAAATTGCATACACTCCATCAATAAAGCAAGTGGCAATTGTTCCCAAAACAATAATATTTGGATATATGGCAAATTCCAGATAATAAATAACATCATAAAATTGGTGCAAATAAATTGAATCCCAGTGATAAAAAAAAGAAAAAATGAAAAAATTAAAGTTTCATTGACAATTATTTTGGTGAGTAAATTTCAATTTGACGTTTTCGAGGATAAAACCATTTGTAAATGTGTTGCATGCAAAAGTCAGTTGTTTTTGTACGTCGTTCAACCAGAAAAAATAATTTTAATGAGAGTGCAATAGAATTTTAGCTGTTTTATTTCACGTTTTTGCACACAGCCACCGAATCACCAGAAAAAAGTGAACGTTTCCACTGCAATTTTGAATAGCCGACAAACATGACACATTTGAATTGTTTTTAAGATAATCCTGGAACTCACAAATGATAAGTTTTGCATTCGTTTTATTTTTCGATCAATTGAAACGGAAACAGTAGACGAATGAAAAAATTCTGTGACGTTGATATCGATTTGATTGAAATGGTTGACGGCAATTCCAATAATGCATATTCAAGAGTGTACAAAAATAGTTAACAATTTGGAACTGTTCAAAAGTGAGCTAATATAGTGTTTTTTCGGTGCAACGTTTGCACTTATCAGGCCATCATTCGTTATGCAATGATGATGAATGGCAATTAATGAGAAGCAGCAAATGCTTTGATTGTAGAATAAAGCAAACGAGTTAACGCATACGCGAAGAAAGACAAACGAGTTAAAGTTCGCAAAACAACATGCACCTGCCGACTTCGTAGTGAAAAAGAAGAAGAATAAAAAGTATGCTTTAGATAAATGTGGCGTAATGCATTGAGATGAAAGTCAGTTGAATGAGTATGTATCTCATCGGCACTAAACGACGATGGAAAATCGGCGGTGAAATTCAAAGTTTGCACTTGTCCGAAATGATGGAGACAACAACAACGAAAAAATCAACACAACACAAATTGCAATGAATTTATTGCATAGTATACATATATCGTAATGTGTATACGAAGCATCTGCTTTGGATCTAAATTTCACAAAAAGAAAAGCAAAATACAAAAGAAACACCGAGCGTTCCACCACCAATTGTATAATGCAAAAAGAGAATCACAATAAACGATGTATATATTACATTATTTATTGATCATACGTTTAGCAAAGCAATTGCTTTAATCGCTTGAATGTCAAATAATGATTTCGTTGATCAGCTGAGAAAGAACGCCTCATGCGAACAAAATAAGGTGAATTTGCGTGTTTAGCGACGATCTTTGTCAAACTCTTATGAAATATGTGGATCAATAGACGGCAACGATGAAGAATGGAATTGTCTCAGGCCACAAGTGGTTCCAACGAAAAAAAGTTTCTAACACAACGAATATTTAATGTTTAGCCTCGGAGAAGAAAACTGCACAAATTTTCGGTGGATTCCGAAAAATTATTCATCAAAGTGTCTATCACAGTTCAATCAATTGCTATCAATTTCAACCGAATTTTCGGCGGAGAAGGAGAAGCCATCAAAATAACTGTCTTTGAACCGATTGCTCGGTGCAAATGCATCTCAAATATATCTAGAACCGCAGTATGAAAATAAAAATAAACAATGCAATTAGAAATGTCAAATGATCTAAATCAATCGGATGTATATTGTTCAGTTGAACGTATTAGAACAGAAAACTGCTACCTTTACATTGCCATGGAATTAATTGGACGGTGATCTTTGCAAAAAAGTCAACCAAATAAAAATTGTCACTCAAAATTTCACAAACAACGCAACAAATATTCCGATTCATTCAATACAGAATTTTCGGTCGATAGTCCATGAACTCATTGTATTTATTTTCTTTATCGTTTAATCGTTCTTATTGCTTAGTTCCTAGTATCACTGCCGTGCTAGCAACAACACTAGATCATTCATATGAATGCTATAAGTGAGTCAATTCTGAATAATTCAGTCGTGAACATTATATTCTACGATATGATGTGATCTCAACCCGCAACACTAGTTTAGTGGTGGCATCCGAATTATAACATACATTTATGCTGTTCATCTATTCAGTCATACTTGAATGGCAGTTTGATAAACACTGGCTGATATTTTATGCAATGAATAAAGTCAAGGTTGTTGCAAAATTAGTGAAACCGCACACATTTTGCATTGTTTCATATTTGAGATTAAGTGAATTTGGCTGTAGTAGTTTAATGCATATTTTATGATTAATACTGACATCTCCTTCTCTCTTTCTCGCTTGCATGTGCCGCAGACTGATTGATTGTCAATCGAAAAATTTCAACATTTCTTCGACTGAGCGCTGATTAGAGAGCAATTCTTAAATCTATTACCAATACAGTACGCGCCGTGGCAATCCAATTGCAAGATATTAAGCAAAGTTAGTGGAATTGACACAGTAATGGAGCTAGATGAGAGTGAATGGCTTGTGGAACTGCTGCGTGACGTACAGTTGGAACAGTTTTATCAGAGGATAAATGATGAATTGCAAATAACTCGGTTGGCGCACTTCGATTATGTACACGCGGATGATTTGGAGAAGATTGGCTTAGGCAAACCGGCGATTCGTCGCTTGATTGAAGCGGTGAAAAAGCGAAAAGCACAGCAATGGCGGCGAAATATTCTGTCAAAATTGATCGGCGGCGGAAAACAGCAGCCAATTAAGAAGGCAAATGTGGCTGATGCAAGCGGCGGGCAGTCAACAACGACGCATGCATCATGTCTAATACACGAAAAAGATTTGACGCTTGGAGTGAAATTGGGTGATGGATCTTTTGGCGTTGTTCGAAGGGGCGAATGGACAACACCATCGAATTCTATTCAATCAGTTGCTGTGAAAGTGCTGAAAGCCGATAATTTATCACAGCCTGGCATCATCGAAGACTTTTTCAAAGAAGTACAAGCCATGCATGCACTCGATCACCCCAATTTGGTTAGATTATTTGGTGTCGTTTTAACTCAACCAATGATGATGGTAACGGAGTTAGCCGAACGCGGCTCTCTACTAGATACGCTTCGTAAGCAATGCAAACATACACCGGTCCAACAAATAATGGAGTGGGCATGCCAAATTGCAACCGGCATGGCATATCTTGAACAGAAACGATTTTTGCATCGTGATCTTGCCTGCCGCAATGTTCTACTCACATCACTAAATAAGGTGAAAATTGGTGATTTTGGTTTGATGCGCGCACTACCGCAGCAAGATGATTGCTATGTCATGACAGAGCATAAAAAAGTGCCGTTCCCCTGGTGCGCACCAGAATCACTTCGATACCGAAAATTCAGTCATTCCTCCGATTCATGGATGTTCGCAGTTACTCTATGGGAAATGTTCGCTTTCGGTGAAGATCCAGTATGTATTTGAATCTAAAAGCGTTTTGCATTGTTTCGAAGAATAGTTTTAATATATTTTCAAATGATTGCAAATTTCATTTCTCATCATCAAATATCAATATTCAATTTTTCAGTGGGTGGGTTTAAATGGTTCACAAATCCTCCGAAAAATCGATCGTGAAGGTGAGCGATTACATCATCCAGATTCGTGTCCACCAGATGTTTACCAATTGATGCTGCAATGCTGGGATAAAAATCCAAGCGAACGCCCAACGTTTGCTGCAATCAAGTGAGTTGTAACAATAATTCCAATTTATCTTTCGCTTTGTTTTTCAAAACTAATGCAACTTTTCTTGAACTTCCAGGGAATTTATGCATTGTGTTACCCCTCCGTTGGTTCGTGCCAAGTCGGCATATCTATCTGAAGGACGGCTTGCTATCGATCAGGGAGATACAATAGCGTTAATCGATGAAAGGCCCGAATTACGATTTATAAAAGGACAAAACCAAAGAACATTCGATATTGGAACGTTTCCAAGGTACTATCAAAGACTTACGTTTCGCTTCATATGCTTGATGACCTAATAAAATGTTGCTGTTCATTTTTTCAATAGAAATATTGTGGAGTCATTGAAAGGAAAGTATTCAGACATTAGTCGACCCTTGAACGATTCATTTCGTCACACCGGACATGGATCGATTCTTGGAAACTCATGGGGAAATCCATCATTTCTTGATCCAGCTTTTTTGGGCGACGATAAAAATACTCAAGCAGTTCATCTTCGAGGTAAGACCTTTTTTTATTTTAATGACTTTTCCAGTGAATTTTAGATACACTTCAAAAAAACTTATATAATTTCTAATCAATTTCAGCATCATCATCAGCAAAAGATCGAAAACACAAATGTGTATCCGAACAGTATGTTCGCGAGCGAAAGAGTAATGCTCAAAAACAATTTGCATATAACAAATTGGAAAATGAAAAACACATGAGTTTAAAGCATGAAAATAATAAACCACAATCATCTGCACCAAAACGTCCTCCGCAACCGAAACTAATCAACTTTGAGAAGAAAGAAAAAGAAGGGATGCTCATCGATCTGTCATCGCCCCAGCAGCAAGATATTACCATTCCATCGATGACATCGAATGGTGTATTCGATAGCGCTTTCGCATCCAAACTGAATGACATGAGTATTCTAGATGCTCCCATCGATGTGCCAACCGAAGGCTACACAAATGAAGAGCTTGCAGTAGTTGATCTGTTCAATAGTGAGAGTAATAAGCCAGAGCCGCCGCCATATCAGTCGCCGCCCACATATATGAATACGTTTTCACTAACTAAACCACTGTCGAAATACTCAAGTGCTGCGGCGATCGTCCATAGTATGCATCAGTATGGGAATTTGGATCCATTTGATACATCACATGTGGTGACTCAGAGTAACACCATCCCATCGCACTCATATTCATCATCTGAGGATAATTCGTGCAGGCCGGACAATCACTTTGTTCGAAATCAAATACAAACGACGAGTTGCTTAGATTTAGCCTACATCAGTCGACCCAGACCAAGCTCATCAACCGAACTCGCTGAAATGGTGCAAAGAAAAATGGCATCACTGAGTCCAAAGCCATTGAGAAATACGATATCTTCTTCCGCGGGTGCTGTGAACAATGACACTTTGAGCCAGACGAATCAATCAACCAATGATTCCCTCTCTAAAACCATAAGTACCAATGTCACAAGTGATTCACCGAAAGTCGATTTAAATTCACTCATATTGGACGATACAACGGATGGTGTTGAGCTGCAATCGCAAGCTTCAACATCGGCACGTGCTATGCCGAAATTGGATCAAGCGTTTTTGGCCGAACTTGAAAAGGAAATGTATAAAAATGACAATTCAGTGGCAAATGTGAATGTCAACACAGCTCAAGCGAATGAATTCCCTGCGATTAACTCTAAGGACAACACCGTCAACACAATGTCCAATTCGTTAAGTTGGCTGAAGAATGATTTTACATCGAATAGTGATGCATCCGCACAAATTTATCAACAAAAAAATGCAACGATGGCAAAGCAAAGTCCCGCCAAATTCAATAATGAGCCTAAGAAAATGACAAATGCCGAAAGTGCATCGGTGAATATGACATTTAGCAAAAAATTGTACAATACCGAAGTAAAT
Source organism: Obolodiplosis robiniae (assembly GCA_028476595.1). Lineage (NCBI taxonomy): Eukaryota > Metazoa > Arthropoda > Insecta > Diptera > Cecidomyiidae > Obolodiplosis > Obolodiplosis robiniae. The sequence goes on from CM052017.1 coordinate 24,152,304, forward strand.
AGTGTAGATTCGATATGTGCACCACCGTTGGCTGATCAATCACTCGTAAAAAATGCAATGATTTCAACGCTAAACGGTAGTAGTCAAGAAATGTATAGTAATTATGCGATGGTTGGTAATAATGGCATGTTTAATGTGCCTCATGCGGCCACCTACGCGAATAGCGTGAATACGAACAATCATTATTCGGTTGCCAGTGACATTTACGGTAGTGTGGCCGGTGGAAATATCTACGATGCGGTTGCATCCACCAATTCCGACTATTATAACACGATTCAAGCGAATGATTCTCAAACTGTGATATATGACGAAGTAGCAGTCGAAGATATACGACCGCATCGACCAGCTCCCGTTCCACCCGTTCTTTCGGCACAACAAATTCAACGCCGCCTGGAACGTGCACAAAAAGATCAATTGTACGATAATCTTGGTTCGAATTATGTCAATAATGGTTTAACAAATGCATCATCGGTAAATCATTTCGTGTATGAAGACGCACCAAACAATAGCAGTACCGTCGATTACGAATCCACGAAAGATGCATTGAATTCGGCCAACAGTGGAACGATGAAAAATTTCAAAATCGAACAACTATTACGGTGAGGACCAAACGATTTTTTCAAATGATTTTAACACATTTGAAAGTAAATTGTTGATCTTTTTAAAAAACAATGCATATAAACAAACACTCACATATGCTATATTTTTTCACAATCAATGCAATTTATAGATTAACCGATCGCGAAACTCAAACTGAATTTTAGTTTCTCAGTGCAAAAAATGATTGTTTGCCAAAAGCGAAAACAATTTCCAAGCCTTTTCGCCATAAACAAGGTCATTAACTTTGATGATCTTTCTTATGCAGTTTTCACGCACCATTCTCGCGTGCACCTAACATTTTGTAAAATATGTCCATGAAAACTATGTTATTCAATTATTATAGGAAAAACACGAACATAAATTGATTGCAAAAGTTGTTTAATGCAGATTTTTTCCATTTTTCTTACAGTTTGGGACTGGCATCGCGTTACAAGTGTGAAGAGGTGCTCATGAAATCCGGTTGGTCAATTGAATTGGCTGCGTCAGCTCTCTTAGAAAATACCTAAATATTGAACATGACAACTTCACTTTTACTTAAGTTATTTCCGAGCGAATTGAAAATGTCGTGTGTTTTACATCAGTCAAAATCACAATGTATCGTCGAATGTTACATTCCTCAAGCGTATTTCAGCACGCGAATGACTTTGGTGAATCAATCGTATTAATGTATTAATGTTTCCTGAAAAAAATGAAATTATCAATTACGTATAAATCACACAGTATTACTATGAAATGCTTTATTTAAACCAAATCAAATGAATCTGTTTATTGAAATAAGACCAAGAAGATGAAAGAGAAATGAGTTGAAAAGAGATATGGAAACTTAGAAAATTGGAGAGTAATAAATTTATTTTAAAACAAGTAAAAAAAACATGTTTTCTGTTCTACGGAATTTTTTTTGCAAAGAATAGCTGTCGTATTTCCAAATGGCTGTGTGTGTGTGGCAAAACATGGTAAATCTGTGGAAATTAATTGATATGACGAAATCTCTCAACTAAATGGATTCTTGTGCGTGTGTTTATTGCCATTTGGTGATTATTTAATTACGTTTATTGGAGCTGAAGTAAATAGATCCGTTAAAAAGCGGAACAAATACCGGTTCGTTATAAACTTTTCCTACAATAATAATCTCTTCATGAGTGAATTGGAAACATTTCGATACAAACCTGTTCCAAAGTAGATTTCCTTACGTTGTTCGCACCTCTCAAGTTTTTGTCAATCAAGCATTTACCACCGCAAATCGATTACAGACGGCTATGTGTGCAAGCTTTTGTGAGTTTCTTAGCGTGTGCAATTTTCTAAGACATTTCACTTCATAAAGCCAATTCTATGGCTTTTTTCTTTAGTCGCGTCAATTGAAATGAAGAAAAAGAAACTATTTTCGAAAAAAAGGAAACAAACCGGTAAAACAACCGCTTCGAAAAAGGCAAAGGTTTCTTTGTAGATGTTTCAAAAATCACGAATATTATTTGAAAAAAAAAATATACAAACTGAAATCGCGTCGTTTATTTGTCTGACCCTATTGTGATTCAATATTTTCATGCGTTTCACTTACCAACCGAAAGTGACCGAAGAAGCGCAAAATTAAGTAAATATTAGGATAACATTAAATTAAACGTAACTTTTCGAGGTCATTTGATAGATTTGTTGCTTCGTTACAAATGCATTGCAGGTTTTTTACCCGTGCTTCCGACTAATTTCGAAAATCATAGAAAAAAATCATGTCTCCCATTTACAATTTGCTACCGATTGATTACTTCATAACTTGATTTTTGTTCCATCTAGGGAATTCTAGCACTGAATTGCGTCATGACCATTGATTATCGATTCAAAGCACGAAATCAAATTGTTAAACAATTAATTAATAGAGAATAGATTTAAAGGTTTTTCGACTGGTTGTATTCCATCACGTCAAAATTTACCAATGTCCAATGCTAAATAAGCAATGTCTGAGATTTACAAACCTGTAAACGGTGTTTATATTGCTTGATCTGTGTTAGCAAAAAATTTTGCTGATATATGTTCATATTCTGTAAATGATTGACACATTCTTGTTTAAATTCTAAGCATGTTTCTGAAGCAACTGGTATAACAAAAGAGGAAAATGTTTTTGAGCGATAAGTCATAAGTGATTTAGTTATTTGTACCACGCATATTGCGAGCACGCATGCTGAATATATAAATTGAGAAATATCCCCGCGTCCGCAACGTGCGTAGCGCATCAAAAATGCGGTGTGGATCATATCGAAATATCAAAACGGGCAACACGCAAAAACATCTTATTCTGGAGTGGCAAATATATTAATTCGGAATAGACTCAAATTCAGATGAATTAAAAGAATATATGGACTAGTTTTTGAAAAGATTCAATCTACACTCGAAATATTAAAAAAAAGAAACTTCACTGAAGTGATTGGAAGATCATCAAAATACGTATTGATTCATATTTTTTTGTCTTTTCCTCATCCTTAATTGCAGATGCAACAATCGGTATTCCAAATTTCAGTTCCGTCCTATTGCTTCAGTTCTCAATTTCAGTTTCACTCCAATTAAATGCTGCGTCAGAATATTTTCAACTTGATGTATTCGTACCTTCATTATATATCGCATTCGTTTATTGTATTCCATTTCCTAATCCGATAATATAAAGTAATAAGAAAGTGTTCAATCTTCGATACAACGTCTGCATGTTGGTGTGAGCACAATAGCAGTCCCTCCCATTCGTTCGTGCTTTAGCGCCGCGACAAGGTATGCCACCTTGAGTTGGGTTTGTTGTTGGCGATCATGTGTATGAAGCTCAGTTAGTTTTCAACGCATCAACCAATTTCACGGGAAATCGTACGACTGCCGCTCAAAAGCACTTCAAAATTAATACACTATAATAATTGTGCGTTAAATTTTGAATTTAAATGTGAAACTTGTTTTTACAAGCGCTGCTTTATAATTGAATTCGACGTTATCTCATTTGTTCGGTATTTGAATACTATTTAATTTTTTGCACTCATTGTCAGATGTTCATTAAAAATTTAATTAAATCGCTCAAATGATTCTTATAAAATTAAGTAGAGCTTCAAACTTTTCGAGTGAAGCCACCAGTTTATTTCTAATAAATGATAAATTTTAACATGGTGAGACTTAGGCAATAAAATGATTATTGGAAAATTAAATGTAATGTTAGACGACCAATGAAATTGTTCTTCCAAATGATTATGAAACGTATGAGCCAAGAAGTTATGAGTTTGACAGTGAAATCCAACGAACAATACATAAAACAAAATCATTGACAACAAAAACCAATGATAACAAAAGCAAAGACTCATGAGATTCATGGTTTGAACCGTTTGCTCAAACTCCCGCCGTATTCCATTTCTCTTAGATCATGTTCAATCTAAAAAGAGAAAAGAAAGCACACATGGAATAGAATCAATCCGTTTGAAACGTCAAAGAACAACAAACAAAATCACATTTAATTTCAGTTGGATTTCGTTTGGTTCATCAGTTACACTGGCCTCCAGGATATACATTTTTCTTTCTGGTGATAGATACTTAGTTCTGTATGCAACATTGTCCGGTTCCTTCTGATGGTAACAAAATAGAACCTCCATCCTCATGATCTCCAATAGTAAACTAAGAATAGAATGATGAATTATGAACAATCTGAAAATAGAAATATTATTTTGTTTTACCTGATCCCCAATTCCATGGCAAGAAAATCTATGAAATCCCAATAAATAAAAAAGATGCCACCAAAATATCAGCCTTTGTTGTTCCTTGATTCAGGAAAGTTGAACCGAACCTTCCCCAAGCAATGTGCATACATTTGTTCGCTATAATTTTTTGCACTATACATTTGTGTGCAATCATTCATGGGAACGGAGCAAATAGATATTTTAAAAAGAATGGTGAAAAAATGTGTACCCACCATCCATCATCACGCCACCGGAGCTAGAAAGTTGCAATTTTGATGCCAAATGTTTGTCCAATCTTTTAAAGTTCAGTTAAAAATAAATGTAATCGCTGTGTTTGGTATGTTTGGTAAGTTGAAATTCTTCAATTGACGTTGATTTTTTTCCTTTGATTAAAGGATTATTCGTTGTGAAATGCATTCAACATTCACTATTTTACAGCTGCATTCATGCTAACAACAGTCCTACGGATATTTTAAGGTATAATCATTTGCGCTGATTTGCGATTTAATAAATATGATTGGAGAAAAGGAGGAAAACTTAAATTTCTCTGCTTTACAGTGTTGTTTGTAATGCTTTATATCATTTTAATGATGATCTACAATTCAAAGGGACAATATGTTGAGAAACTCTTTGAAGTCGACTGGAAATTGGGAGGACTAAAAGCTGGGTGAACAATAGTCGCGATTACCATTGGTGAAACATTACTATTTCTATTACAAGCGGATCTATAGTTTTATGGAGGAATTTTGTTTTTTGGTAATTTACGGAAAAGATCAATATCAATCAGAAGATTTTTATATTTTGACACATAAAAGTTTCAAATATTTGAGTCGCATCTCTTTTGCAGCCTAGTTTTTTTGCTGTAACTGGAGAGTGATGCTCGTCGAGCTTGATATGAGAAACTCGAAAACCTAATAAACTCACCATATATAGCGCATATATGAGATAGTATATCTAACTTATTCAATTTTCTCCGCATTGTGTTTCGTCAATTTTGTTTGATTTTGAAATTCCCGGTATGTAATCACATATAGTTTTGATTGGTTCACGTTTTGCAAAAAAGATGCAGAGAACAAGCGCACAACAAACAATATTTGAATGTACAAACTATAGCAAAAGTCTTTCGCTTCCACTTCAATCAGTCGTATGCTTTTGCATGCGTGCGTATGTTTGGAATGAACGAAACGAAAGTGATATGCAAAAAAAAAAAAATCATGTCTGTCTGTCTGTTTGTCTTTGCTTTTGTTATCAGTGGTTTTTGTTGTCAATGATTTTTTTTCTTATGTAATTAGAGCAATATAGATAGTTATACATCCATCAACAAACTTTTATCCTCTCCTGGTTTGAAACGAATGCAAGCAAGAAGTCCTGCACTAATTTTGCAAATAAGCGCATTTGCATATAGGACAAAGCAAAAAGAAATTAATGAGAATGCTTAAACAAACAAACAAACCATATTGACTATATGGTATGCAATAATTATACACTCAGTAAATGCACTCTGAATGAGTGCGCGTATGAGAGTATTTTTTATTTCTATTTTTATATTGCATATAATGGAATTTTATTGAGTGAACGAATACACTAGCGACTGAGTGAGTGAGTGAATGATTGTCTTTGATTATTGTAAGTTAATTATCAACTTGCATATAATTATCGATTTGGGCGGTAGATTTGTATATTTCATTCAAACCAGTTGTGTCGGTCGTTGAACTGTTTCAAGGTCACAAAATCCGCTCTGTCTGCAAAATCTTTTTAATAACTGCATATAAATGTTGCATTTGGCACTCGAAAATACAAAGCAAATATCACAACATATATTCACAAATATCAAAAATTAACTGCGAATATTGCATATAGTTCAGAAACGTCGTGGATATTTCAGTTATACCCATAGAGTGCTTCTCTATGTTGTCAAGTCCCCTAGCGGCTGACTGACAATTCCATTAGATTCAATAAATTATTTTTGATTTTGTCCACAAATTTTAATCAACAATCAGAATTTTGGCATTTTTTCATAATTTTCATTTCAGAAAGTTGAAGTCCATCTAATCATGATCAGATATCGTAGACCCAAAAATAGAAAACAGTAGATTAAATCGCACTCTTTGAATTGAAATTCAATAAGCCACTTATAACCAGGAAGATGTTCAAACCAAACCCATTCAATTACCCATACAAAATTAGATCTGAACTTTACTTTAAGAGGAAAATTAATTAGGAAATTCAACCTGAGTTATATACCAAAAGACATGGGATGTTTCATGAATGGTAACGATTTAATCTTTCAATTTTATTGGGTCCAATGTGTTCAATCAACGGGAATAGCGCGTCACAAATAATGCATGTTTGATATGCAAAATATGAAATTCCATAGAGACAATTCAATCAATTGTTCATTGATAGCAAACTATCTCCTCGGCTTATTTAATCACATTGATGCCAATGGCAAATGAACTTATCCATTACTTAAAATAATATTCGCGAGAGGTGTTTCACTTCAAATTTTTCATAATAGTTCTCACCATTCCAGGGAGTTTCGAAGCCATCTAAATATCATGCGTTAGTTCGAAAATGAAAGCTTGAATTGCATTGATTTTTCCATTGGATTGAGGGAGCTGGGTTCTGTTCGGGTTTGGTCTGATATTTCCGCCCAATATATTATGTCTACCCGCATAATAATAAATAACAAGAGTCTAATGAATTCATGCTATAGAAATTGAAAGTGAGCCTATTCAAGAATGAAAATAACATAATTTCCATGAAAACTCTCCGAAAGCCACCAATATAAAAGTATTTCCAGAAATTATGAATTGCGACCATAGTTAAAGCATTCGAATTCGCTGTGGATATTCATTTCGATCGCATAATTTTTTCATTCGGTGTATGTGAATGTTCAATGTGAAGGTATGGAAAACATCCGCATGAAGCTGAAAAAAATAATTTCAGAATACCAGATAGCTTAAAAACAAATTAATTAAATAGCATGGCAAGAAACAGAGAAAAAAAGGGAAAATTAAAATGGAAAAGAAATTGAAAGGCACACACACAAACAACAGCAGCAACAGCCGCACGCTATACGCTATTCACAATTGTTAATAGCAAATATACAAAAATATATACAAAGAAATATTGGCGTATTACGAGCGATTGCTGCATTTGTATCTGCCCACGGAAAGCGATGGTGCGAAAAAACCAAAACAAATAAATCGAGTTAACCAGCGGCAACAACATCATAAATTATACATGAACATGATTGAAATAGCGCGCATAATATAAATTCATCTATTTAATTAGTGTTTATGTTTTTTTCCACCTTTCTCTCCAACGCTTCACACCACAAAGCTTCTTTCTTGGTATATGCACACACGAATTTTATTTCTTCATCGTTTTGTGTGTGATCTGCAGTTTCATACACTCAAGTGAAAAAAGATTCGAAAACAGTTGAGAGAGAAAAAAAACAAATTTTAGGTTTCTTTCGTTTAAAGCGTTTTTACATCAACATGCAAGCTCAATGGATCATTATTTTATAGCAAATTTTCGTGAAGCAACTGAGAGTAGTATACTACTTAACATTATAATGTTTTTACCACTTGAACGAAAGAAAGGTTTTTTTCTATTTTGGTAAAAAATCAAACGAGATTTTCCTATTTATTGCGATTAACACATTTTCTTTTGATTCGCCTAGTGAGCTCTTCTCCAGACAGCAGACAGTTTTTATGCGTGCGTACACGTATATGTTTTGCATTAGTGCAACTTCGTCCAACTATTATTATAGGCTCGTTATATTTAACTTGTTTTGCATCATTCACAAATATTCATTCAAAAAAGATGCATAGTCTTGAATATACTAAGGCCAGATCAGGAAGCTCTTGCAATAATTTCAGGTGCATCTGCATATAACGGTACCCATAGACCGATTTCACAATGTTTATATTGAAATATGGATTCGAAATGTTATACAGGTTGAATTCACGAAAATCTGTTGCTTCGCTATTTTTTGAACTGATTACAAGACGAATCATCGCAGCATTTAATAACAAGCCAATACCGGGAGGGACCACATTCCATGGTTTACGTGATTGCTGCGAAGGTAAAAATCACGAAAAAAAACTAGTCGACCTCTCAATTTGAACATACGAACAACTAGGGCAATCAGCAAGCAAATTAGCATGGAAATATAGTGTTTTCAACCCCAGAGTGCTAAAACAACAAAACGTTTAATGATCATTTAATGCCTTCCAGCGTATGGTCTGTTTTACAAAACGATTAGCCGCAAACAATACTTCTCCACAAACCATGCATTCATACCCCTTCTCGTTCAAATTATGTCTACGCGGTCTTCCCCCCTCGGCCCATCAGCTTCGGTAAAAAGAATTCGTTTCGGTAATCGCTCATCTAGCATGCGTTTAACATGGCCAAACCGTATTAGTCTGGATTTTCTTGCTTCCTCCTTTACCGAACGGTTTCAACGTTTAAATACTCCAAACCGTCCCATTTCGGATTTTACTTTCCCACTGATCCCGACGCGAGACTCCCGAAATTGTGCGCAACACTTTCAAATCAGACACTTCCGAATCATTAACCAAATTGAATCAACCTCAACATAATTCACCTTTCAATAAACGTGCGATCTAAGTTGCGCTACTACCTTATTTCCATTAACCCTATAGGCATATACTCTGTTCAAACTCTTTATTAAACTAACCATCTTCCGAAAAGATGTACCCAAATATTTTACTTGGGAAAATTGCTACCGAAATCTGAAATCAGTGAAAATTAGAGAAATATCGCGGCAAAATTCATGCATTTGGAACGAACTAACCAAAAATGCGCACAGGTTATAGGATACTACCCTTTGTAAATATTAATTATTATAGCGACTTCAATTTATTGCAAAAATGTTCCGAACAGGCCTCAGTTCTATGATGTGGGCTAAAATTCAACTGATAAGCTAGAGAAGATATAAAAAAGTGAAAGCAAAACACAATGGGAATTATTGCATTTGCACCTTAGGCATACATTCAACACAATTTCAAATTATTGTATCATGGAACGATGATCGCGTTGAATTTGTTTGAAATTTCGATAAAATAAGCAACATTCCTGTAAATTGTTCATGGATTTGGACATCTGTTTGCATTTGAATAACTAAAAAAGGTAGTTCTCAAGGTAGTTCCGCTTTTGCACAATGAGCGATGTAATCGTCTTTGTTTAGGTGTAGATGAACTAATAATTTGGAGACGTTTCAATGTCAGACAAGAATAAAAGCAATTTTATCTATTCCTCTGCCCAATTCTTAAAATTAAATAAATGAAGATCGTCGAAAACAAGTGCTATTTCATACAATTAAACTACTTCACTTCGCTTAACGTTTACCATATTATCATTTTATCTATTGTATTTTGCATTAATCTTTTTGATTATTTTTGAATATTTTATTGGAGTAGAAAAGCGTATTTTCCTGAATATATTTAGTTATATTAATGTTATATCATAATAATTATATTCAGATGGTATTCGTTCTTAAAGCTTATATTCATTCCCTTTATTATATTTAGGACACGAAAAATGAGCTATCAATCTTGTACGTCCCGCATTAAATCAATGGCTCGAAATGATGATTCGATCTATTGGTCTGCAATTGATACATTTTCAAATGTAACAGATATGACACGACCATCAAGTCGATCAATAAGTGCACATTCGCGCAATTACATCGATCCATGGGATTTGGAGAACTACGCCTACATTCAAAGGTATTTCAAATAATACGAAACCGAAAGTTTCTTTGGAATTTCACGAAAAGGGATGACTTTCAGTGATGGGTTTAAACAGCGTTATTTTGGAGATGAAAAACAATTCATATAGGAAAACATGCTGTTTGATAAACAATCGATCAGTAATTTGGATGAAAATTCCTTTCATATTTAAGACACAATTCTTTCCAGACGGATAGCTTAGACGTAGATAGAAGTAGAAACCAGCCTTGCAAAATGTGCAGCCGTTTATTGTGTGCAGATTGAGACAGCTATAGTGACGCAGGAGCTATCTCATTCAAATACGTTGCTTTAGCGCTTTCCACATTGCTCTGCATGTGCCAAATTGTCGCATATGCCTTTGCACAGCACACAAAAGAACAAACTTCAGCAATAGTGCTGGAACCAATCGAAAAAATGGAAAGAAAATAAAAATGTGAAAAAACGAAATAGTAGAAATGAAGCTTATAAGAAATCAGTATTGGCAAATCAATGTCCATCACAGTCCATGTGCTGGCTAACACTTGGAAAATGTAAAGGCAACGCATGGGTCAGATATCTTTCTCATTCACTCACATATAAATTGTTATAGATGAAGATAATTCAGTTAAAACAGGCAAAAATTACAGCTACAATACATGAAAATATCGGATAGTGAAAGCCAGCACACTCTTTGAGTGAAAATTATCCGGCCTATCCGCCAAGATTGTACGAAAATAATACACAATATTAAATTTGCGATTGATTTTTGCAGAAGTATGGAGTCAGATCAATCTAATTCAACGCCAAATTTAGCTCATGTTGATATGACGAGCCCTTATTACATGACGAGTGAGTATATTTTCTTACACAAAAAAAACTCGCTAGCGAAAACAAAAGATGATTGTTGTCAAAAGAGTTTCACTTGAATAAACAAAATGTACAAACAACAATAGCAATTTATGTAAATTCGTATAATTATTACATGTGGTTCATTCACATTTATTTCATTTCATTGATGTAGTAGATTAACTTGATTGGAAAATTTCATTTGCATCATATGCAATGTAGTTCATGGGTACAATTACGTTTCACACAGAATCCAAGTCATTTACAAAAAAAAATAAAGTTCATTTACGTTGTGTTGTTAATAAAATCAAATTCGTTTTGCATTCCATTTCATATTTAGGCAACAAAGCTGAGGATTGTCCGTGCTACGCTGGTTTTGATGAGCAATCATTTTACAATGCAAGATACGAAATAATCCCGGATGAATACACAGGTGGGAATAACATTTATTCGCGTTGAAAGACTTGCTTCTATAGTGAAATTCTTTTTTCTTCAAGATATGGAAGATATGTCATCGAATTCGTGTAATGGAAGTACGGTGTCGACGCTTCAAAATCGATCAGTCCCACACATAGATTTTCCGCTGCCTCCAATGCAAACATCATCCGCATATGAATGTTATACAAATGTCGGAGCATCAACGAGACGAGTGCCTTACGATCAAATTGATTATATGGCAACTCAATCATTGAATCGATTCCAATACACTTCTAATGAAATGTTGCACAAGTCGCATTCAATCGAATATCCACCGCTTGATTATTATAATGATCAGTATGTGGACCATTATGTGTCACCGCATCGACCACAAAGCATTAGCACACCATGTTACGAATGTATTGAAATGCAAAATATGCCCGTGTACCATGCACCGAACCAGATTCGCGATGACAATGACATATATGAGCAGCGACGACACTTGGAACGATTCGGTTTGAGCAAAAAAGGCCTACTACAAATCGACTACTCGGTGAGCTGGATGAATCTACAGCGGCTCATTTCAAACAAATAAATCCAAAATATGTTCATGTTTATTTGGTTACGTCACCATATCAACTCTTTGCTACAAAGTTTACATGAATATTCAATTTTAATAACGTTGACTATCACCAAATCGTGTCGCAAATGCAAAATATCCCATTTGTATTCGATGGTTTTTTATAAATAGCTGTAATATTTTTATTTTAGTTTTAACAATAAGGTCACAATAAAATATACCAAAATTCCATAATTATTAGTCAAAATAAAATGACTATCAATTTATTTTCAAAAAAGAAAAGAAAATAGAAAATAATAGAAAAGGAAAGCAGAAATTGTAATAGTAATTCAAATTTGCAATTCTAAATGCGCGCTTTTCCATGAATACGTACTTTTGAAAACGTCGATAGCGTAGATCTACTATAAACACGGGTGGTATATGTGCTGAAGTACGCGGCGAAAATACACATGACGTGCCGAAACATTGAATATGGCCGAAACCATGACATTTACAAATTCAGTGAATTCTCGCACAATTCGCCTACAACAGAGAACACATTTCTTTTGCATTTTCTCATTAATTAATTTCCGAGCTCGCACGAAAATAATATATCAACTCTTCTCACGTAAACAATTTATTTGTTGATGCTTAATAGAAATACTCACTTCGCGAATAGCTCGCGCTCCCGATTTTATGTTGAAATTTTTTTAAAATTGTTCGTAAATAAATAACTGCTCGCCTACGGACGTTCTTGGTATTCAAATCATATATTTCGACCAGAACCATTAGAACGCGTTAATTATCAATAAATAACCCCATGGAACTTGAACTGCTTGTTCGTTTATATATGAATGTGTGGAGCGGATAAAAAACTGTTGATTTCCCCATATGAAAATACGTAGTAACCTAGAATAAACATGAATAAAGTGAACGCAAATCAATGTTTGCTGGTTATTCTGGGATATATTTGCTATAGTTGATTGAATTTCATGGAAAATCTTTGTCAGCCACTTTATTTGCACACGGGTCGTACTCAAGATTTCTGAGTGTTTTCATCAATTTGATGAATATTTCTATTCATATTCTAAGATTCGGTGTTGAATTAATTTTGAGGTTTCAAATTTATCAGCAAAATTTCGGGTAGTTTTTTTTTTCAACAAAGTCCAAAAATATATTCGTAATGAATTTATTAAATGTATCCCATTCCAAATCAAAAGCCAAACCGTATTCTTAAATGCGCGCTGCTCTGAAAAAAGTCGATATTGCAGCAGGCGTTACGATTACGAATGGTGTGCCATCCGAAACATCGCGGCGAATTGAAAAAACGTACTTGAATATGGCAGCTGCCATACACGAAACGGAAACATACGAATTCATCCGAACATTAAATAATAAGAAAATATGGTATATTCATCGATGGATAAGCAAAAAATAATTCGTGAAAAATAGTTGGAAGTGTTATTTTCAATTGGATTTTTGTTCATAAAAACAATTGATGGAAAGCAAACGGAATACATTGCTTGTATTTGCTAGTGATTTCAATTGATTTAGTTACGTGAAAAAGCAAAGATTGTGATTCGACTTTTTCGTCGACATAAAGCAATAAGCACGAAAAAAGGCAGGCGAGAGAGCAAAAAAATCGAAGCGAAACAAGCATAGCACGATCGTCAACAGTATCGCAATGATGAAGTGAGAGCAAGACGCAAGGAAGCGTTTTGAAGTGAGTTTTAGAAGCGTGTGAATGTGTGAGCATATTTAATCGGTGTATTCGTGTGTTGTCTCGAAATATTGCTAGTCTACGGAAACAAGAAAAAGAAGTAGCAGTCGCAACAGCGGCAGCATTTATATTCTGAATACCACATAACGACAAAAAAACCAGCTACAATGAAAAATGAGGAATATATTTCTATGAATTCAATGCAATAGACTTGGGTGTGTGCACGTTTTATGGTAAAAATGCGAAAAAATGTAAAAAATCAAAAGGACACTTGGATTTGCGACCGTGTTAAGGCGGGAAAATAATAGAAAAAAGGCAGTGATAAAGATATATGCGTATAAATGTTCCGAGTGTTGGAATAGTAGCCGCGGTGATTGGCATTCTTTTAGCGGACAAGGCATTTTATCCACAACGTAATATCTTGAAATTTAATCGCATGTTCGCACATTCAAAATACATAGTTGCAATAAGTCTCTATTCATTGGCATGTTTTGCATTCAATTTCAATAAGTTAAGTGACTTAAATAACAATTGAGCAGTGTGACCAAACCAAGCATTTTCTTGAGCTAGAATCATTCAGCTCTCCCTACCTTAGCGGCAAAAGTTGTTTGTGCGGCGATTTGTTTGGATTTTGAGCTGGCTGAGAGCACAAAACCTTTAGCTAATATTTATTAATGCAAATGTGCACAACGCCGTTTTTCGATTTGCACGAAACGATACCAGTTCATCGCATATAAAGTATGTTGAACAAAGTGTGCGTCGAGAATAAATAATGAGAAAAATGAGGAAATGTCGATTTGCTCGTGGTCTGTTCAGTATTTTCGAAACTAATTGGTTGTTCGTTCAGAGCTAGTTTTGCACGTGTTTTTTTTCGGTGTGTGGTTTTTTCGTTAATTCGTCCGCATTATATTTTGTATGTGTAAGTGGTTGTATGAAGATTGCTTGATGCGGAATAGAATGGTATTGTGTGCCGCTTTGGGTGCGTTTTTTGTGTACTAATGTCTCCGACTCCAAGTGATTTTTGTTACTTTTTGAAAAAAGAGGATAAAAATGGTTCATTCAAATGTATTATAAAACAGATGTAGCTGTTATGAACATGAAAAATAATGAAAACGACTACTCGTTTGTGACACCTAAACAAAACGGGAAACATAGAAACCATTGACGAAAAAATAGAAATGAGCTGAAAAAACAAATCTCAATCGTATTTAAAAAAAAATACATAGACCGCAACTTTGGCAAATCAAAATATTCGCAAAGAAGACAATCCAAATTCGAAATATGCGTCATTTTGTTTAGAAATATCTCAAGTTTTAGCGTAATCCAAACAATGCCCAGTAGTTTCCCTTGAATGCGATACGAACTGTGGTGATTTGGTTGTACATGTGCCCGCTCCGCTTGCTCAGCGTATATAATTTTGAATGCTTACGCATACCAAGAAAGACAATGGAATGTTAAGACGCAATATTTTCAAAGAAAACACACATGCGAAGCGCGTTGGGAAATGAATTATATATTGTAATGAAATCACACTTTTCTTTTTCATCTGCAAAATCGATTTTATTGGAGAGATTTCCATTTGTTTTTAAAACGAAGTAAGCACGCTAGAATAAATAGTGTATGCCAATATTGACAATAGAGGGTGTGAGTGTGTGTGTGTGTGTGTGTGTGCGTGCTTTGTTTTAATCCCAATTATACGTCATTTATCGTAGTTTTGGGCGCGAAATAGCCTTTCTCAATAATTATTTTTTTCTTCGTACAAACAAAGTCACAATATGGTTCGAGTTTATTTTCAAATGATAACATTTGGCCTATAGTTTGTGTCAAACAAATGCGAAGATATCGTAAATGAAGCGCTCTTGTTTTTTCATTGAATTCCATGGCAAATAAATGCCCGAATGGCTTCCAAAAGTGCGATTGTTTATCATACTTTAATTAGCGATTGTTGGAATAACAAATCGAGAGGCCTACTGATTTAATTACATCGAAGCATATTGTGCCAAAACATTCGTTGAATATCATGAATACAAATGACGACTTTGAATTAGATACTTTTCTAGCTTATTTTTTAACATTTTTTTATCTCTTTGGTATATGCTTGCGTAAGCCGAATGTATGTGTGCGTGTACTGTGAATTCATATGCGGTGTATTTATTCCAATGCATGTGACATATCACTTTATTGCAACATAGATCGATAATAGTTGGTTTCCATTTTTTTTGCAATCGGTGAATAGATTATGATCGTTGAATGGCGACAAAAAACCGATAGAAAACATGCATAATGGCCTGATTTTCATGCACATATGCATTTCGGCCGACGAGTTCCTTAGAAAACAATGGCAAATTGTATGCGCTGGAAAATTGTGAGATATTCAGAATCAAACACAGTTTAATATTTATTAGCACCGTTGTCGAAATTTTCAAATGAGATTACCTGTTAAGCTAAAATATAAATAAAGTACAATTGAAATGGCTGCTAGAAATTTTGCTAAAATCAAATAATATTTTCTGAAAATTGTGATTGCCGAATAAACATTGCCGGTAATCGTCAATTTTTCGATGCAATACTGGTTGATGAATGCCAAAATAATTGAACCGAGAGTGAATGATGTTGATTGCTTCTTGAGAATTGTGCAAAAAAATCTTAAATAAACATTTCCAATCTTCATTCTTTCAGATAATATTTGTGTTGAAAATTCCATAGCATCGTTGCTTCTAATCGAATACGTTGAATCAGACAATAGAATAATTGTTAAAAGACGAGCAAATAATCGGAACATCGACGCTGGCGAGAACAATTCTGTGAGAGAAAAAACACATAGAGAGAGAAAAATCTGACATCGAAAGGTATTTATTTTCTTGGTTTATATACGAATCGTTTTAATTTAATTGAATACGATCCGTGTTGTAACTGTTTTACAGGGAGAGCTCTAAAACAAAAAGGAGGCGTCGCAAGTGAACGTAGTCATATATATTGAACTCATATACACGCAAAGGGCAGAGAATGAGCGTAATTGAAATTGAACCACGGCGATAGAACCGCATTCCTGCATTCCGGCTTGATTGTCAAATAAAATTCCGAGTTCACTTGACGAGAGTTAAAACATCAAACCACGTGACGATTTGATGAATCGAATCTGAATTTTAAAAGGAAATTTAAAATAAGCAACAATAAATAAGGATCAAGCAGCGACTAAAATTGCATCGATGTACGTAAGTTTATGAAAATTAGTTTTTTTTTGTCGGCATTCATAAATCATGCGATTAGAGAGGAATAATAAATGTGTCATTGACATGTATCGTTTGGATGGAAATGGTATTTGATATCTGTTGATTAAAATGAATTGAGTTTTCATTATGCGTTTCCGACGATTTACCCATTGGAGTTACGCGCGCCGCGCGGTAGCTTCAGTCAATGATATGTCACATGAATGAAATCAAATTTGTCTATTTATTTTATTGTTGCATGTCTGTGTTAAGTGAGAATTTTCAATTTAAACCAAGCTGATTTCATTTTCAATTTTTTCGTTTGCATTTTTCTCTATCGTATCTGCAGTGAATGCATATCTTTGCGGTCTTTCTGATTTGGTTGACAGATACTAATTTTAACTGTATGATTACTGGAATATGGAGCAAAACGAAGATTTGATTCCTGTCCATAATGGCAATGAAAACACAAGCCCGTACCCAGAAATGACGGAAGAAACCAATCCAGCCACGGATGAATTGGCCGAAGAAACAATACCAACGATGATGCTAACCCCACCGCCAACCAGCGAACCGCTGCTATTGAATGGTTCGTCGCGAAGTAGCTCGGGTGGAAATGACCTGGAACAATTCACCGCTGATGAATTTACGCAACCGTCGCCTGTTCAATCGCATCACACGGATGAGGGCACGGATGGAAATTCCAATCACAGTACAGCGAATAGTGCAGATTCGGCCGATTCAAAATTGATCATCAACGAGGGATCGGTTGATTCGAATGACATAAGCAATAGCCAAGCAAAAAGAATAGTGGCGACGGCCGATGTGAATACTGACCAGGAATGTGCTTTTGAGCATCTTCCTGAGGCAATTGATGCAAATCAAAAAGAGGAAACGGTCATCATAAATGATATTGCTGACGACAGTCAATCAGTTACACCGGACAATGAAATGATCATATCAACCTTTGAAAGTGATTCAAGGGTGACATCGGGACAGGAGCAAAATGACAAGCTTAAAATGCACACTGCGGTGGATGACGATTCAGATGCAAATTTAATATTTCAACAAATGCAACCGCAATCAAACGATGGACCAGCAATTGAATCGTGCAATAATAAACCATCACCATCAATCAATGGCATTTGCCATCAAGAGGTTGACCAGCCATCGCAATTGCCAGGCGAACATGAAAGTCCACTAGCAAATGAATTGCGTAGTGAGCACAGAAAACTCAAGCGAAAACGCTCTGATCCCGATTCAGATCCTTTCGAAACGATCCAAAAGAAAACAAAATTTAACAATCAAACATATAGTGTAGGTCTAGTGGATAATCAATTAGATATAAGTGATTCAATATCTAATCACGTGGTTAAACACAATCAAATAACCGACAGTTGTGATAGTTTGAAAAATTCGGAGGTTGAAGATGACCGAAATGTGTCTGTAATCCTTGCAAAAGTTCTATGCAACGCTGAGACGTTCCACAAAGAGTTGAATTTCAATGAAATATTGTCGGTCGCAACCAAAGAGAAACAACAAAGCAACGATGACGAATCGGCGGGACACAAGCATATGAACGGTCATACAGGTAGTAAAACGGAACAAGTTCCATCAATGAATGGCGAAGGAAAAGAAGAAAAAGCACCACAAGAGTACAAGCATCAAATGATATTCGATGCAACCGACAACGACGACGACGATGACGGCGGAAGCGTCGAATTGCACGACTTGAAATCACAAGTAAAAAACCAACAGTTGGCATCTCTACAGGATGAAAGTAATTCAAAAAGTGATTATAATGATAACAAATCGAATGTGCACACAGATAGCGTAGAAATAAATTTGCAAACAAATCGATTGCTAGATGAAACATCGCATACAGAAGCACCATTTACAAAAACAGCAGCGGTTACAGAAGCAACAACAACAGCAACAGAACTGCCTTCACCGTCAAAAAGCCTACCGACTAAATTTAGGCACATACCTAGTGATAGTAGCATTATTTCAAATTCAACAATAAAAAGTAGCAATAACCGTACACAATTTTCGACAAAAACGATCACACAAAGTAATACGCGATCACTGAATGCGGCGGCTTCCGGCGAAACGATCATCCAGCAACAGGACGAGCACCAGCACCAGCAACAGCCCAATGCCACAATATTATCACAAAGGCATCAGCATCCCGAAGAAAAACAGATAAATACTCATTTTCGTGTGCGACGCCAGGTATTTCTGTGTTCAGCATGTGGTACCTATTTCGAAAAGTGGAACCTTTTTTACCACATCCGAGAAGTACACAATCGATTCATATGTCTGTTTGAAAATTGTTTGGGCGTTTTTCCGAATGCCGATCGTCTGGTCAATCACTTGGAATCGAAGCATGTGCACAAACCATCTGTGTACGAGCACAAGGATGATTTGTTGAAGTCATTGCGCAACCAATGTTTCCTCATGTGCTGCGTGTGCGAGCATATTTTCACAGAAAATGATGATGTTACGGCACATTCATGTGAAACTTTTATGAAACCGTGCCTAGTGTGCGGCTTAACATTCATTCATAAAAGCAATTGCAGTGCTCTGCTTTCGAATAAGCTGTCGAAACAAAAACAAAAGCGAACAACTGTCTCAACAAATCCACCACCGATCGTTCAAAATCAAAACACGAACAACAATAATCCAAATAATCAAATGCCGCAAACGTTCCTTCGAAACGCATTGTTGGGCCAAGAGACACGAGACAATCACATTGCTGACCATCACAATGCGACCGGCGTTGGACAAGTTCCAGGGTTTGATAACAGACTAAATAATTTACCTGCTCCATCCCAGCCGCAACCTCAACCTCAATTACAAAAATCGCCGGCTGCACATCCAATGGCATCTATGAATGGAGCTGTTCCACAGCAAATGGTTCGATTTTACGCAATTTTTTCCACTGAAATACTAATACAAATGAAATTGTGTAACGTTTTGTTATTGTCTAAATAAAAATATGTTTTTCTGGTAATTTCAGATTTCGAAGCTCTGTCCAAATATCTCCGAGTCACCGATAAATTACTACAATTCAAATATAATGCATAACAATGCGGCAAATATGTTTCACATTAATCAAGGTTCGTATCAAAATCCACCAAATGGGCAATATCCGCAGAGCCAGCTGGATTCCAGATACCCACCATTGCCTAGCCATCCAGTTATTAATCGATGCTTGGAAATACCGACAAAGCCGGCGATCGATGCCGAAAGAAGAAGGCAGCAGCAATTACACTATCAGGAAAATAGCAACAGTGGCAGCAGCTCAGACAGTGATGATTCAAACAACGACAGTGATTCGAACAGTGCTGATTCAGACACGGAAAAAAACGATAAGGAAAACAATGCAAACCGTGTAGTCAAACCGTTCCGTATCAACCTAAGTAGCACCAAGGTAAAATTGATATCGCACATTTATCTAAAAATGCGCAACAAAATTCCATGATTTTATTGTTTTTTTCTTTACATGATTCGTTTAAATCATCCAGAACACCATTACGGGACATGAGTCACCATACGCCGACGAACAAAATGACAGCGCAAATGAAAACGAAGCCGCAGACAATGAGAACAACACAGCGAACAGCCTGAATAATAGCAAATATCATCCAAATATGTCGGACATAACCAATATCCAAATGCAATTAGACAATATTAAGGTAGGGAGACACAATAAATACTAGGAAAAATATATGGAAAAAATATTTTTTTTTCTTTGCAGCAACAAATGAATGCTATGCAAAAAAATGATCATCAAAAAGAGGAAGACCAAACATCGCTGCTGAAAGTTCCAAAGCTGAAACTCAAACTATCGCAACCGTTTCAACCGGAGGTGATTGAGTCCGAACAATCGTCGACGGAAAGTGACAGCGATAGTGATAATGAAAACGAACATGAGAACGAAGAGATCAATGTTAGTCAAGTGCAAGGCGATATGTCGACTGGAGCCGGTTCCCATGAAAATGAGCAGCCATACCCACGGCAAGATGCCCCAGAGCCCCCATATCTATACAATAATAATAATAATTATGAGGAAAATGTGAATGAAAGTGGATCATCGACCAAGAATACATCAACAGATTCTGATGATAAGTCAGTGTCGATCGATGATAAAATGCAATTCGGCGATGAATCATTTGCAGCCACGCAAAATGGAATCAATAGTGAATCGCAAACCTTGCAACAAATGCAATTAGTTGCCGAAAACTCGGAAAACGAAGGTCAAATGAGCTTTGTACAGGATACAAGCGCTATTCAAAATGTGAGTATAACTTTCTTAAAGAAATTCTCAATTTTTGTTTCGATCGAAACCTAAGTTTTTGGTTCTTAAATTTATGTATTATTTCGAATTTTTAGGAACATTATCTGCCATTGGAACCCAATGAGAATGTAATGACACCTCCAGATAGCATTTTGGATGGTCAGCCTGGAACAGAGATTGAAAATCAACTAGCTGTGGCAGTGCCGCATAATGTTCCCGAACCAATGGAAGATGAAAAAGAGCCAGCCGTCGAAGAAATTCCACCGGTTGTTCAAGATAAACGCCCGATAACTGAATTCATATTGGATCAACCGCTGGATAAAATTCCTATTAAAAGTTTTCTTCGGAAATGTTTGCAATTCACGTATCCAAATTGTTTATATTGCAATCATGCACGATCGATTGCGGTGAACGGTGTTAGTTTGGCCGAGCATTTGGTCGGTGATCATCGTTTCAGTGCAACGGTGGACAGCATCACGGCTGAAGAGCTGCTGCCCGAAACAATTGAGCAAAAAATCACCGGTGGAATGGAAGAGCTAATGGATAAAGTCTACTTCAACATGGAAACATATGATAACAAAACGGTTGATCCGGACTATCAATATATGAAACACTTTGAGTGCTTCCAATGCCGCTTTTATAGTCCCATCTACAAAGATCTGTACTTGCATAATCGCAAAATGCATTTACGTTCGGCTCTAATTTGTTTAATGTGCCGATCAAATTTCTATAGCTACAGTGAGCTGGTGTGTCATATGTGTCCGGGCGCGCACAGCAAGCTGATTCCACTCGATTTGAAATTCCGATGTGTATTGTGCAATTTGGATGATATTCCATCGGCGTTTCGGCTTATGGTACATCTGCGGAAGAAGCATTCGGCCTGCGATGTTTGTCTCGAAGAATGCAGCGATCAGAGCAAATTATCGTGCCATGTATGGAAACATAAACTGCATCATCTTTGTTACCGATGCAATATTACTTATCGTAACAAGGCTGATATCACACGTCACTTGTTTTGGAAGCACGGTACCGAAAGTGTGATATGCAAGCGATGCTTGGAGAAAAAATGGCCGCACGTTTATCACTTTTGCGTTCCACCGGCATCGTTCAAGTGTGAAATATGTAATTCAACATTTGCAAAGGCACTTGCGCTCAAAGTGCATAAGCGTATGCATGATCCAGAAAGCATCTCCTATCAATGCACACTCGACTTCTGCGAACAAAAGTTTGTGTCGAAAAAGCTGCAGATAAAACACATTTCCCTGCACTATATGCCAAAGCCACCACCACCATCCGAGGTGACAGAACTATTGCAGAAAACCATGCAAAGTGATTCAATCATAGGTAAAAATACAGCACTGCAAATATCTTCATCTTTCGAAGCATTTTCATATTTTCATCTACTAATTTCTCAACGCATTTATTTTTTGTATTCTTTGTCAAACATTTTCTACACACAGATAAACTAGGTACAACATCGCGAGCCAATTCACCATCACAATCGCCGAGTCGAGACTTACCCAAAGAAATTGAGCAAGAAGCGCCAATCGATGCAGTTATCAGTATAATTGAGCACGATGCACGAGAGCGAGAGGAAAAAGAAAAGATGCTAAAGAAAGAGTCGAGCTGCCGACACGAATCATCAAACGAACAAAACCATAAGAACAAACCCAGAAAATTTAAGAAGAATCGATCTGATTTCAGTGATTTGCTTAACTTGCCATCATTAAACCTATCCGAAAGTGATAGTAGCGACGATTCGGATGAAGAAAGCAATGCGCCGCAAGATCCATCGGCTGAGAATTCTAGACATTCGATGACGATGCCATCCACCATGAGTGAAAACACACACAAACCGAAGAATAGTCAAACGCTTTTGGACGATGACGACGAAAACAAAGCTGTGCTTGAAGGAGAGGACATTTGGGAAAATTTCAAAACGTATCAGGCAAATCAAATACAAGAAAAATCCCTGGATGATGTGGAAGAAGATCGATTGATTGCTGACATTCCAGTATTACTGCATGTAAGTCAGTCCGATCATGATTATTCGATGATGTACAAGCCGCTGGTGAAGAAACCGAAAGCCCAGCATGCCGAGTGTCCATCATCGGTTGCACCGATTATTGAGCAAAACGAACAAGGTGAAATTAAAGTTACATTGGTTGAAACAGTCGAACCACCACAAATGGATCCGCAATCGCCCCAATCGCCAGCACCACTGCCTGCATCGATCGTGACAATTGCCGATGAAGAAACCGCCAAGTCGGAGGAAGTTTTGGGCGAGAACGTTGGAAAAGTCAGCATTGATAAAAAAGAAATGAGAAAAACGAAATCGGGACGAAGAGCGGGCGATAGCGATTCATCGTCGGACTCAAGCGATTCCGACTCAAGCTGCTCATGCGGTTCGAATTGTAGCTGCAGCTCATCGAGCAGTACATCGAGTAGCTCTAGCTCCGATTCGGGTAGTGCTAGCTCGACCTCGGAAGGAAGACGCAAGAAAGTTCTAACTAAAACAAGAAAATCATTTGAACTTGCGACACCAGAGCGAAAATTGTCAACCAGCGAAAGAGTATCGCCAACACCAAAAGTAGAATTGATAAAGCCCGATCCAGTTTCAGAAGAAGAGCCAAGCGCAACCTTGAAAAATGACACTAACGAAAATGCGGCAATGCGAGACGAATCCGAAATTGTTGACGTTGAAAAACCGTCTGACCTTGAAGTGGTCGATGTCGTAGCAACAGACAAAAAAGTCCATCAACTGGATATTTACACTGTTCCTGTTGAATCGGATTTAGAAACGACCGAATCTGAAACCGATGAAGAATTCTATGATGAACATCCACAAAAAATAGCGATTCAAATGTTGGCCGAAAAGCGACAACAGCTGATGTTGCAAACGTTGAATCCAGTCAATGGTATGCCATACATGAGTACAAGCCGACCATCGACTCCATTGCTACCGGAAAAGATGGCGCGCGGGCAAAAAGGTAGAAATAAGAAACGTCGTCGCAATCACAAAAACTCTCGTTCACCGCAAAAGCAAACGTCGATCAATGCATTGCCGCCAAATCCATATGACCACCATCAAATTCAAACTGCGGTCGAATTATTACCGGCACAAAATCCACACACGGAAACCGCTCCAACAATGGCTGATATACCGGATCCATTTACACCCGGGCCACCGACGATCGGACATGGATTCGATGCGCAACCGTACATGGGATCGCAAATTGATGCTACACCACAAATTACCACGAATGCTAGTATGCAAAATGTAATGCCACAAATTGTCTCAACACCAGTGTTTCCGCCAGAAAATCCATCGATATCAGCTGTTCCGCACCACAATTCAATTCGCTTGAGTACCAGTAGTTGCTCGGATGCGGACACTACTCTGGGCAGATCGAAACGACGTCGAATACCAAATAAATTTTATGGCTACACGAGTGATGACGAAAGTCATTCGGCGGCTAGTACACTTAATTCAAGCTATCAGAATCCATTCAAACCAACACCACCGCCAAATCTCACATGGAGCAAAGAAGATTTGCCAAAACCATCGAAAAATAATCGAGCTGGAACATTGAAGAAGATAATGCGATTATCGAAATCTGGCAATACGCCAAAACAACGCAAAATGCCAATGATGAAAACGCCAACAATTAAAAATCGAACTTTGGCGAAAATCAAGGAGAAAATGCGAATGTCATCAACGCCAACAATTCCAAAAATCATCATTCGTGGCATTCCACGGCCACAGACGAAAACGCAGCCAAATTCATTCCTCGCGCCCGATTTGACTAATTCGTCGCGCATTCCAAATGTTCCCATTCATCACATGTCGCCATCTAATTTCAATCATGATCAATCCGATCACTCTTCAGATAGTGAATCCGATAGCGACTTGCACATCAGTCAATCGTATCGCAAATTTGAATCGATGTCAAATGAAAACAGCAGAGATAAAATGCTAGACCATTCTCCTCCTGCAAAACCTCAAATGCCATTTATTCGACCGGATCATACGCTCTTACCGCCCAAACGATTTTCGTTATCGCCATCGCCGCCGCCAGTAAACCAACAACACGCAGACCGCTTATCTACGAATCTTATGTCTTCAATGCAGCAGCCAATATTCAATGGCATACAGCATAAATCGAAACAAGAAAACACACAAGGTGAAAACAATTTATATTGCTATTGTCGTCGGCCATATGATGAAATGTCGGAAATGATCGCTTGCGACGCTCAAGACTGTGCAATCGAATGGTTCCACTTTGAATGCGTTGGAATTACAGTCGCACCGCAAGATAAGTGGTTTTGTCCACAGTGTCAGCAACGCAATGCCCGCAACAAATACATGCCGACAAATAATGTCAAGAACGTCAACTCGAATCGTCTCACATCGGCATCGCTAGATATGTCCTGAACCGAACGTTAAAATGGCGATAAACATGAGATAAGCTTATTACTACACTACTGGTTCTGTGATAGGTCATTGATTGCATTGTAGCAGAATTGCTACAAATATAAAATAGTATTGTTTTCTCAAAATTTGTGCACAAGAGTATTTGGTTACTTTATACCACTGAGAGACATGAAAACAACAAATCAACTAACTTCAATTGTTAGACCAAAATAAAATTCATATAAAATTCAATCATTTGACGCAATCAAAACCACATTTATTTGTTAACAATAATTCACATTAAATATTGATCAATTTACGAGGCAGATAAACGACTTAAAGAAAATCATAGAAAAGCCAGCATTCAAAATGAATTTCATTTCAAAATGTGTAAAAAAATAAAATTCAAATTGAACATAGAAATGAAATCGAAATGTGATTTAGTTTTGTCGCATTCATATGCGAGTATGATTACAAAATTAAAATCGCAGTTTCATCCAACATTGAAATCCGTTAAAACCGAAGAACTTTGATTCATATTAAAAATGACATTTCGATACAAATAACGAATTATATGCGATCGTGCGGTACCATAGCTAAAAAGAGATGTTCGTACATTTGTGACAGCTCTGTCTCAGCTCCAAAATCAGATTTTCTTTTCATTTCTCCAAAAATGTCCTTTATTTTTAAGTAAAAAAATGTAATCGAACATAATTACTCTCGATGTTAAAATCTCCGTTTTTCATTTTCACGAATATTCATAAGAAAACTGCCTTCTCCCTCTCCATCTTCAAAAAAAAATAATAATTTTTATACTCAGGAAATGACGATTTCATAGAAAATGATTTTCATTTGAAAGCGAATCAAGACAACCAAACCCAACTGGTATTTACTATGCTATTTGACAATAGCAAACATCTGCTGCAAGGCAATCCGTTTTTGAATGTGAATTTTTAATGAGCCTCACCGAATCAAAGCGCTGTCGTTGCATTCGCATTGAGCCGTGAATCATTTCAACATATGTGGCGATACAAGAAATTCCAACGCTTTTGTTAGGTATGTGAGCGCAATGGAACAGTTTGAAGAGAAAAAAATTGAAAGCGAATCCAACCAGAAAGCACTGATATTAAGCGATACGTTTTTTAAACATCTACAAAAGCTAGGCTCGTTTCATGAATTGAAAGCTCATCTAAGATCTCCTTCGACTTGAAAATTAATATCTTGATTGACTTTCAAAAACACACACAAATTATAATTCAAAATAAGCTCAATTGATCAACAAAAATCGGCAATTAGCATCAGGGTTTAATCCGCAACGAATAAGCAAAGATTCATCTTACAAAATATTATGTACATAAAAAAAAACAAATATGTAAATTCTTAGTGATATACCTTCTATTTACCTTGATTATTTAAAAATAAAAAAAAAGTTTTAATCTTAATAATCAATTTCAAAGTAGTGACGGCATTTTTATTTCTCAGATTTCTCGACTTCTAACTAATAAATATCATTCTGTTCGCATAAGCCGCGTGGTGTTGCAACTCGAAAACCGTTTTGGTAGTGAGAAAAGTCCGCTTATAATATGCTTCAAAAAGTAGGTTTTTAATTGGAAACTATGAAGTTTTACAGATTTTCTCCTTGTTTGCATCGAACTGCCAGCCCATCGAATGAAGCCAATGCACCTATGCTTTTTGCTTTGAGTCGATGCATGGAGGAATCCAAGCGCATAATGTCAACAAACCTAGTTGAAAGAGTTTTCCGAAATTTTGAAATTAGGGGAGTGTAAATATAATTTTTCATGTTGCAAGCATAAATTGAATGAATTCCGAGCCATACACAGAGTGATTGTAATGGCTTTGAACGGCTGCCATTACAATTGATTTGCATTGGTTGTGTTTGTGCATGATTGTTCTTATTGATAAAAACAACTAGATGGAATGAGAAGTTTGGTCAAGGGACGGTAGCGCGCGTCAGGACGAAACAGTGCAAAGCGTGTGTAATGGTGTGTTCTCCAAGAGGAAAATTTGAAAGAAGAGAGAGAGAAAAAATCAATCGACAAGCGGGGGCCACATGAATATAAAAATGAAACTAACAAAATAATGTACATAGCCGATTTATGGTTTTTCCACAACAACAATTGTTACTCAGTTCATGCATGCAACGAGGGAGAAATCGCTTGTTTGTCCACCCACAAATAGAAAGTCCAATTTCAATGTTTCAGTCAAGCGTTATCGCTTGTATTAAATAGACGCGATTTCACCAAACGGTGCTTTCAATCATTGTCAGTTGAATAGTGTGCATTCAAAAAAAAAAAAAGAAGAGTTCGTGCTGTTGCTGTTTGTTTTTTAATTTTTCGTCGGTTGAATTTTCAGAATTAAAACACTATCACTTAATGTTCGCTAATAATTCGATTGACTAGACAAATTGTGCTTTCGAAATTATTCTATCCAATAAATTACGAGAGAGTGGATTGTGTATTTTTTGGCGCGTTCATTTGCGGATAAACAAAAACAGTAGTGATGAGTGCTAGAATATGCGCGTGACTACAAACGAACTGATTTTTCGGATGATCGTTCTCTCTCACTCGAAATTTTACGCATTGTGTTCAATGTGAAATGATTTTTTCGAAGTGCCAATGGCAATAGAAGTTATGCGATCGGGACGATAAAAAAATTGTTTCCACGAATTTCACCATCCATATTCAATGTGTCATTCATGCAAATTTGGTTATTAATGAGAGAGTCTATATTGCCCTTTGGTTCTATTTACTGGAACATGTTTCAATGTTTGCTGGAACATACTTCGAATGTTTGCTCACTCTCGCTTATGTAGGGCTTTTTTTACTGTATTTTCAATGAGTCATGGGGGCAAATTGCACGCCATTCTAATATTTGATAATTCGTCAGATTTCGGTGAAATCCAATAACGGCATTACCATTTATAGAGGTTTTGGTTCATTTTGCTGAACTTGACCGATCATTGGGGGGATTGGATTCAAGTGCACACGGTTTTTAGTTCGATGAAAATACTTGGACAAAGAAGTTCACAACACTTTCATTTCCCCTCGTTGTAAGCGATTGATGTTGCGTTGCCAATTACTTATTTATGCAAACAACGCTTTATCCACGTCGATTTTTGGTGTGTTTCCCTTTATCCCCTGTAATGCTATTGTAATTTTCCGATTAATGGTATATGTTGAGTATCCGTTGCGTGCATTTAATTGAGTTGAACGTGTTGGTGCACTTTGTAAATGTGAGCATCAATATATCAAATACA
Organism: Obolodiplosis robiniae; assembly: GCA_028476595.1. NCBI lineage: Eukaryota > Metazoa > Arthropoda > Insecta > Diptera > Cecidomyiidae > Obolodiplosis > Obolodiplosis robiniae. The sequence continues at coordinate 24,181,076 of CM052017.1, forward strand.
TTTTCGGTGCGGAACGGCTCATTATTGCTATTAAATCGACAATGTACACACAATTTTCATTCCATCCACAAATACTCGAAGAAAATTACTCTCGATTTTCAAGTGTGTGAGAGACTGTGAGAGAAGCGTTACGATTTTCGGAGATTTTCCATTTTTATGTGAGTAATTACTTGATATGACCGCATCTAATCGAATTTTGGTTAACAATCAGGTAGCGCATATATGTGCATCGAGTGTTGAGCAATTTTTTTACATATTGCCTCGGTCGAAATCGACTCATTTTAATCATGCATATACAAAATTCACTTCATTCCTGCAACCCCTCCACATATTCTAGCTCTATCTTCCATGCAATCTCAAATTTATTAAAAGGAAACATTCAAATTCAGAAAAGGGAGACGAATGAATTTCGATTTTTTTAGGTTTCACCAGCGTTTCCCGTGCATTACTCCGAATTAATTTATTTTTGTAGGACCTTAGTTATTGTTATGCGTCTCATTTTATTATATTTTAACGCGTTGCAGGTCATCATTCCGTTTATAATGATTTCGTACTTTTTTTGCATTGAAATCATGTAAGCTTACTTCAAGACCAATTTCATAATTATAAAGCATGTAGGACTGAATAAAGTGTTCACCTTGACAGCTAGAGCTTCCCAACGGTACCTATTTCGTTGAAATTTACTAAGCAATATAGTCGTTCATTCGGAACATACATACATTCAAAATGCTAATATTCCCCTTGCTTTAGATAAAACTCTAAACTATGCAGAAAAACTCTACAAATCTATCAGTGAATTGAAGATTCGAGTATGTACATTTAAGATAACACAGATATACTCGCCTTTCCATCTCAACTATAGAAATAATTATACTAATATATTCTCAAAACAGATGGAAATCTTGATCAAGCAGTAATGCCATTCATTCGGAACAAACATACAAACATTTATATATACATTCTTCTTTCAAAGATAGTACAGTTATACGTTTTGCGATTTTTTATTAAAATAATATATCTTATTAACCTAAATAAGATTTAAATATCGTATTGGTTATTGATATAAATCTCATTAATTATAAAGATTGCATCTCATTATTTGATAAGATTTATTTTATTACATAATAAGATAGTTTATAACCAAAAATCTTATTAACGATAATAAAATCGATTCATTTTAACACCATTTTCTAGACAAAATTAAAATAGGGAATCGAAAAAATGATCTGAAAATTACCGCTTGCTCATTCAATTTTAGCGTACAATATTGAACCAAACAAGAATGGAAAAAATAACATATTATAGCCATTAAGGTGATTTTCAATTCATATTTTTGTTCCAATTGAGTTTGGGTCAAAAAATGGAATTAATGAGATCCTATTTAATAATGTTTATAAGATAATTTGTTATTGAATGTCTTTTTAATTGACTAATTAACAAATAAGATAAAATCTTATGCACGTTAAAATGTAGGTACAATACAAACATAGTGCCATTTATTAAAAGTACCATCCATTAATTGTGCCATTGAAAATTCTCATTCATATATTGTTCTTGTGCCTGCAATATTCCAGTCACTTGAGAACAATTTCCAAAACCATGCGGATCAAAAATCATCATAAGAAAATCGGTGTCGCATGGGTAACCTTGAAAATACATTGATTCATCGATTGGTTTGATCATCGATTGATAGGTGCGTTTGAATTTGGAAGAAGAAAACCGAAAGGCGAGAGAATTCAAATTTGACTCAAAGGGAGAATTATGGTCGTACGACCGCAAATTAAACTTGATGCAACTAATGTCGTACTGACGAAATCGATGCCAATGGAGACTGGCAAACGCTCCGACAAATATTCAATGTCACGTAAATATGTATCAATGTCGCCAATGCGCGGAGTACCGCGGTCTCGCAGTATGAATGGACTCGCCCGTCTTGATGCGAATAAAATCAATGAAAAAGGTCGCACATCAAATCACAGTACTGGCCGAAATGGTCGGCAACGTGATATCAGTTCGACGGAAAATGGCACTCCAAATATCTATACAGGCCTTTCCAATGGGTAAGATTTTAATTTCGTTTTATTTGCTTTTTCCAACGTCGAGCAGTACACAAATATACACGAACGATTCGTTATTCAATTGTGTTACATGCTTATGCAAAATGCGGGGGAGACACACACACACATTTCGAAATTCTTAACTACCCCAATCCCGCAATCCATGGTAATCACAGTATATCGTTGAAAAGTTTGAATATGTTTATTTTGTCCATCGAAATCAATATATTGATAGATAAACGAAATATTTTTAGCTATTTTCCCATTCGGGGGAAAATAATTCAATGTCCACACGTAATTCGATCGAATCCTTTCATTCAAAAATTCATTGAAACATAATTTTTGATATATTTTATTCCTTCTGATATCATTGGAATCCATCAAGTCCCTCATAGTAGAACATAGTCGCCGTATTTAACTACGCATTAGCAGTAAAAGCAACATTTATTCGAAAATGAATGACGTGATACGATGTAAGTTGTACGCGAAAGGTTGATTTCACCTAAATTTGCTCACTCTGCAGTCGTGCATTCATCTGCTGATATTTCCTGGGTTGCAGTGCGGCATTCAATTGAAAGCTAAAGTTTGATTTTGACCGAATCACCTAGGGCCAATGGCGATGTATCGAAAGATCGTGTTTCATTTGTTTTCACTATTCGTATTTGGCAGGTAGCTTTTGCTATGCACAAATAATGAGCCGACAGACAATAGTTGGTTTTTGTGTTTTTTCTTTCTCTCTCTCTCTCTCTCTCTCTCTCTCTCTCTCTCTCTCTCTCTCTTGTCTTTACTTTAATGATTCGGTGTTTACAGATAATTGATGTATTTCGAGCTTCGATTATGTGTTTGATATGGAATTGTGGCAACTATCGATTAAATCTTATCGACACCCTTCATTTATAGCTTCTGAATCAGGAGTCCGAAAATTACATGCTTGAGAAATTCACCTTAACGCAAATGAAAACACAATTATATTGATAAAAAAAGGACATCCAAATATTTTCATAATTGATTATGAAATTTCTTGGAAAGGGCGATAAACACGCGCTCCACTGCGATACTATTTAATCCGGAAGTTATTAGAATTTACAAATGCATATTACTTTTTACTTATGGAACGATGTAGAGAATGAAAATAATGATATCTCTGCAACACAGCCAACATAAACCAGTTTCAACGACCGAAAGAATAAACTCGATCCACTTCGGCTCGGTTGCTGCAACACCACAGAGTGTGTTTTGTTTGTCGTTGATAATATGAATAAGTAGAAATTGTCATGTGGCATCGATTTGTTTGATTGATGGACAAGTGTCGGTCATAGAGAGTTTTTGTTTGTCGAATTTGATGATGATAAAAAATATTGGATCAGTGAAAGCAAATAATAAGCATATTAACGTTACTTTCTTACTATTTTTTGTTTGCTCGCTGGCTCAAGCGCAAACACAGGTGTCCGCCTATGTAAATGCAAAGATAAACTATTTATAATTACAGTGATAATTCATTATTGATTTGATCAAATATAGTATCACATGCGTTGCCATACAGTTGATTTAACGAACGAATGACAATATATAATTGGATGACAAAGAGCAAGAACGGCGAAAATGATTAAGAAGAAGAGAACCATTCCAATCATTGCTTACATCGATAGATATCTATATTTGCTATTGAAATTGCATTTTATTGATTCATTAATTCGACCAAATAATTTGAAAATACTCATAAAAATATAACAATATTCGGTGTAAATTTGCTGAAAATCGTTTTGAATCATGTTATTTTGGTTCAATAAAATGAAATGAAATTAACACCAATTTTAAATTCCATTATGAAATTTTATTCATTTTTGACACTCCATTGAGAAGCAGTGGAACATTTTCGGATATATAAATCGAACGTACACGTATTCGTTATCAAATTTATATTCGACGCATAGCTTTGGATTTTGTTAAAGTATGAACGATTGCACAAACTTTCCAATAGCCCTTTCTCGAAATTCCATTTGCAGGCGCAGTAGAGATGCTGAATCTCTTGAAAATATCGCAATGCGGTCTTCCGATAGTGCGCCATCGACGCCCGAAGATAATATTAATGTGGTTGTAAGGTAAGTCATAGCATGAGTTTCTTGTTTCAGGCACCATTCTTGGCAAAAATAATTCTTGCAAAAAATATCCCACGAATTATCCTGTTACAAATAGTCTAAAATTCATTGTCTTTTTAAATCTGATGCGTTTTATTGTAATTCAAAACTTACAATTTTCGAATATTCTAGCCATTTTTGAACGAATTGTTGAAAAAATGTGGGTTTGTTTCTGAGCTTTTTTATTTACAGGCTCAACTCAATCAGTAAGAATCCATGAAGCTAAATTTAAAAGAAAATGTAACATGGTCTCTTTTTGTTTCGTGGCGCAATATCCGTCGAAAGTTTAAAATCAAAGTCATTTGAAATAAGATTTTATTGATATTGTGTCTTGAAGAAGCTCTACAGGGAGATTAATATTGGAGAAGACTTATATTAAATGAAGCGAAATACAACGTGATCAAATGTGACAGTAGTTTTGAACAAAAGTGGGCACGTAGTTGTGGTGACGCCACCAGAAGCAAAACTAATCAGTTGAATAGCCCAAATCGATCGAAAAATATTTCAATACCGATGTAAGCGCTCGAGTTTTAGCGAGAAACTTAAAAGATTATTAAGAATAAAATTAACATTCGTCAAATTTTTCACATTGAAATACATTTTTATAAAGATCCAATTTAACGTTCGCCGATTTATCAAGACACCGAACCTAATTTTGGTAAATATTAGATTAAATCTTTATATTTCAATAATTTCCTTCTTTATCCTCGAGTATTAACACCGACATTTGAAAAGTTTATGCTACAATAATACAAAAGTTTAAAAAGTCCAATAAAATTACTTGTTCATAAAAGTAATCTATTTCAATAGATTTCTATGGACTCTCTGGATATACCAGGTACTTGCATATGAAACCGCTGTATTTTTGCTAAAAAATCACGTTTATTTTAGTATGATGGCAAAACATATTTTATTCAAAGTATCGTCCATTCGAATGCGCACATTTTTGTCATCTTTCGGACAATTTATGAATACCGCGCCAATAAAACTGTTCGTCTTTTGACGCAAACCAGTCATCGAGCCATTTTCTCACATTTTCGTAAGAAGGGAAGCGCTGCTCCGACAGTGCGAGACCCATCGAAGCGAACAAGTAGTAATCTGACGGTGCCAAGTCTGGTGAGTAAGCCGCATGCGAAAGCACTTCCCAACTAAGCACCTCAATCGTTTCCTTGACCAGTCTTGCAGTGTGTGATGGAGCATTGTCGTGCAAGAGAATCACTTTGTGTTGCCGTTTTTGAAGCAAAGCGCGGTTCAAATCGATCATTTGCTCTCGGTAGCGATCAGAATTAACCGTTTCACCAGGTTTTAACAGCTCATAATAGATGACACCCTTCTGATCCCACCAAACACACAGCATTGTCTTCCGTCCGAACCGATTCGGCCGGATTTGGCCTTGCGGTCGATGTCGCTGGTTCGCCTGGTGTTACCCATGATCTCTTGCGCTTAGGATTCTCGAAATATATCCATTTTTCATCGCCAGTCACAATCCGATGCAGAAACAACTTCCTTTTGTACCTTGCGAGCACTTGCGAGCAGCAATTCACAAGTGGTTTTTCGGTTTTCCTGCTGCCTTTCATTCAGTTCATGTGGCACCCATTTTCCGACCTTCTGGATCTTTCCTATTGCTTTCAAACGTCTGAAAATAGTTGTTGAGTCCACATTTAATTGTTCTGCGAGATGTGGTTGCGTCTGAGCATCGTCCTCATCCAGCAATGCCTGCAATGCAGTGTCTTCAAACTTCCCCGGCGGTCTACCACGTTCTTCATTTCTCAGGTCAAAATTGCCATTTTTGAATCGTCTGAACCACTCTGCACACTAGTTTCACTTAAAGCATGCTCGTCGTAAGCTTCTAGAAGCATTCGATGAGATTCGGCAGCAGTTTTCTTTAAACGAAAACAGAAAAGCAGTGCTGTCCGCATTTCACTATTTACAGGCACAAAATCCGACATTTTTCAAGAGCGAAAAAAACACATTGTTGTATGAAACTTGAAATATTGTATATGGAGTATTGTTGACAGATGTCATATTTACTAATAAGCATGAACAACATGGTTTGACAGATCACACAGTACCAGATATTGACCGCTAGATGTCAACCGCGGTTTCATATGCAAGTACCTGGTACGCAGATGCACGGCTTTGCCCAATTGAGCTCTTATACTTTTATTTTTGCTCGGACAGAATTATTGTTGATTGATAATGAAAGAATTTCTTTGAATTTCGTTGACACGATCAAAAAGGAAGGTCAATGTCGCTGCCCATTGTATTTTGTTTATTATTCAGGAAGTAAGTACAAAAATATAAATTTTGTCTCGATTTTAGAAGAGCCAAAATCAAATTCTATACATTCAATTTAGTGGAGAGAAAAAAACATAAATGCGCGCATTACAAGTCTATTGGTGAGTTCAAAAACAATGTTTGTTTAAGAGATAACAAAATACAGTCACCAGCATAGTTGTATATCGTGACCGATACTTTAACTTTACTGGAGACATTTTTTCTAATCTCTTATCTGTTAAGCACAATGCGTGGCCAAAAAAATTAAAAAAAAAGCCAACATTCTTTTCGAACGCACCAATAGAAGTGTGCATATTGTACGATATTATGCTGCAGTTGGTACTGTACGCCAATATTTGGCCAATTTACAATATCTGAGAGGTTTCGTGTTGACACACAAAAACTACACTTTTCGCTCATCGATCAAAATTCGTGTGTGATATTGAATTTGAAAATATATCTGCATGACAGTCTAAAACTAAAAAAAAATCCACGATCCAGTTTTGTGTATACATATAATGAATTAATCAGAAACCGATCCATAGTTTATAAATCTGGACATTCTATTGAATACCATATAAACCAAAAAACAAGAGTGAAATTATTTTCTGATGCTTGTGTATTTACTTCCAGTCAAACTTTTCGTTGAAGCCCAATATCATATTTGAATTCAATGTACCATATAATTGTTTATGGGTTAATATTATTTCATATAATATATAATTAAATGTTAATGTTACGTCTGGGTGTCGAGAAATTTATTGCTGAATTGATTTTTGTGAAATCGGTGAAATTGAGTTGTTAAAGAGTGAATCCAATAGATAGTGTGCATTCAGTCTTCTGCTTTTGACGAGGATAAAACGAATTAAATTCTTACTACATCGGACGCAATCAAAATGAGAAAAATGGAGGTTTTGAAACAGGTTTTCAAAGGATTTAAATACGCATCCGAGATGTTCAGCGGCTATGAAATCGAGGAATTAGCTCATTGTGAAGATCCGAATGAAATTTCGAAAGAAATGTATCACGGCGCATTGATGCTAAAATCCGATGTGAAGGCGACAATTATGGTGTTGATGTGTTGCTTCTCACCATGTACGTTTTGGAAAAATGGCTCGGAAAATATGCAAAGCGCTGTGCTGTGAAAACAGTGAAAGAATCACTGGAATGTTGAAAATCGGTTAGTATTTCGTTCAATTGAATAGTGAATATGAAAAAGAGTGAAAAAGTGTAAAGTGTATGTTAAAACAAGACATGTTCAACAGCTCTTTGGATAGCGTTCGCTCTCCACAGCTGCTATTCCATGGTGCTATATACTTTGTTCAAGCGGGAAAGTAGCGAAGCTGTCACTATTATATTAGTGGTGCTCTTCACACTGATGGGCTTCTGTGTGTAAAACTTGGGGGCTTCGCGACATTGACTTCAAAAATGAGCATTAATAATATTGAAACAAATGTAATTGGTTACCTTACATTGAAATATTAAAGTTAAGTGTAAAATGAGATCGTTCAAAGTAGTTTTCCTTATCGAAATGTTTGTGTGGCATCAATGAAATCTTATTTATCAATCATTTCTATTTTCGCGATTAACAGTTTTGTTTAGCAATGATTTGCTTTTGTGTTGATGTCAAACTTGATATTGACATGAGCATTATTTATGGAAAATAAATCAATATCAAAGTTGTAAGTTAGTTGAATACATGTTTTTTGGTTTTGTCGCGCTTATTATTTATGGCAAGAAATGGAGATTTTCTTTTGAAACGCATTGAGATATTGACTTGAACTTGAATAATAATCGGCTTTTATTGAAATTCGTACTCTAAATGTCCAGCATAATTCGATTAGGTCCCACATAGAAATCGGCTTTCACGTGTATTTGCTTGTACTTTTACATGTAGAGTTCGGCCGTTGAATGAGAAAGAGAGAAGAGGCTTGGATCCGAGTGTTGTATCATTTCCAGGAAATGGTCAAATTTTGGTAAGTAATTATTTATATCCATTCCCTCTTACATTGAAAACAAATTTTCTTCCATTGAAAATGAGCAAAATGATTCAATACATAAAACCTTCAGTGCGAAGGAATACCTGGCGGACCGGGCGGCGGACAGAAACCGAAACTCTTCGGGTACAACGTAGTTTTTGAGCCGGGTGCAACTCAAACCGATGTATTAGAATATTCCGGCATCAAACGAATTATAGAAATGGCGATTGAAGGTTTTAGTTGCACCGCATTTTGCTATGGCCAGACAGGGAGCGGCAAAACACATACGCTCACTGGCCCACCAGATCTCGTAAGCTCCATTTTAATTTACGATTCAAATCTACTCTAAATGCAACATCTTTCCATTCCAATCCTCTTCCGATAAATCGACGCTTCAGTTTATCGGTAAGCCAGAACCAACTGATAGCCGTCATGGTCTAGTGTTTCGTGCCTTTTTGTATCTATTTCAATTGCTGCAAGAGCGTAAAGATACGAATTTCGTTCTAAAAGCATCGTTTTTGGAAATTTACAATGAAAAAGTAAGTAAATCTAGCAGGTTCAATATTTCAAATGTAATTTAGCAGCATTAATGGTTTGAAAGCATTGGCTGCCCAAGATTTTTCATGACTTAGTTTAAAAAAAAGTTTAGATGAAAAAAGACTTGAATGAATTAACAAGTCTGGGTCCAGTTTGAGCTCTGCGTTCAAGCAATCTACAGCACGACTCTAAACTCAGTTTCGGTCTATTTCGAATTTGTTATGACCATATCGTTTACATGAACACGTGTCCGTTAGACGTTATGCGTGCTTGCGCAAAAGTGCCGCACAAAACATCACCTCATTGAAAAGACCTGCAAACGAGATTGATTTAATTTTTCCCATTTGCATGTTCCAATATTTATTTATTATTATGTTATTAATTTGGGATTTGAAAATTTCATGTCACTCGATGTGTTTCGCGTGGAAGTTTAAACTAGGGGCTTCTGACTCTTGGCGAATAGAGACTCATTCGGAAAAATCTGAATGATTTGTATGCACTTACACGTAATTCGACCTGGAACTTAAGCATACGATAACATTCGCTTGCTATGCCACCAAATGAGCCCAAATGGAATGTGTTGCTCTATTGAAAATATGTGCCTTACACATTGCGAAGATTATAAGAAGAAGATTGTTTTGCAATTTCGTCTATCAATGGTTAATTTAGAGAGTTTTGGAGAAATCTAAAAATGTTTGAATGTAGAAGAAGTATTTGAGAGGCACTATTTATGATGGTTTTGTTGAATGGGATAAAATTCTTAATAGTAAACTCAATTCCAAAATCGATTGAGGTGTATAAACTAAAACAACGAGAACGAAATTGAAAATATTATTTCACAATGCAAAAAACTTCACAAAAAATCCAAATATATTCTTTACACCCAAATGCAGCCAATCGAACTTGCATAGGCTGGCATTCGCAAGTATTTGCACTCATTTGCACGCCATTCGCTACCATTCGTTTGAGTCAGAAGCCCATAGAGTCTAAGTAATAGTTACTCGGTGACAACATTATTTCGAATTATATCATAATTTGTCGCATAAGCAGAGGCGTAAAAAACGCCATTCGGATTTGGGTCCTCACACGACCTGGAAATAAAGCCTGAAAAACAAACAACAACAACAACAACAACATATCCTTCACTTCCAGTAATTGATTGACATACATAGTCGATGCACAATTAACTCCATGCTCGACATGTGTATGTATTATGAAAATAAACTGAACTCTCTCTCTGAACTTCTACTGCAAATTGATCGAAATGAACCAATTAAAATGAGTATTTGCTCTATTTCAATGAAAATCGCAATTAATTGGAACGAATTAAGGTTATAGATCTGTTAAATCCGGGGTCAGCACGGAAGCCGTTGGCCGTACGATGGTCGAAGAAAAGTCGTGGATTTTTTGTGGAAAACCTATTTACCGTAGACTGTGAGGAGCTAGACGATTTACTGGCAGTTCTTGAAGAAGGTATTTTAGGGTATTATGCGAAATCAAATGAATGTGCATTACAGGGCAGAAATTTTATTGCGAATGTTCAACATTTCATTCATATATCTAGCTTTTCCGCTGTATTCATTTTCATTGTTCACTTGTTAATAGTATTCAGATCACACTACAGTTGGGACTGATTAACAGGAATTAATTATATAGCGACTGAACATTCTCAACTGTAGCTGACACTTTTCATATCGATATGATAACATTGTTCACACTATTCTAACTTGTCTTGAAATTGTGAATTTCCTTCCTGAAGAAAGTTTTTTCCTGTTTTATCTTATCGCTTTCATGAAATGTAGGCATGAGAAATCGGTCGGTCGGATCACATCGAATGAATGACTACTCATCACGAAGTCACACAATTTTAACGGTACACATAACATCCGAATTGCAGGCGGAAGGAAGTGTTTTCATATCAAAACAAGGGAAAATTAATTTCGTCGATTTAGCCGGCAGCGAAATGACGAAGAAAACAAACAGCGAAGGGAAAACATTGGAAGAAGCCAACAATATTAACAAAAGTCTGATGGTTCTCGGTAAGATGCTTTTCTTCGTACTCAAATTGTTCGATTACCTGTTTTAGATCGAATTAAAGGACAATCTAAAATGAATTTAATGACTACGATGAACAAGGCTCGCATTTAATTTTGTGAAATTCAAACAAAGTATCCAACTTCATAATTCGGCAATGCATCTACAATTATCCATTTATTTAATGCTCGGCAATGTTGATTCCTTGAATCTTCCGCGTTGGGTTTTAAAGCGTTTCGCTGGAGAGCTTTTTAGCTCAAGTTATTACCAGTGGCACTGACATTTCCTTTGTTCATGTTGTGTGTTGACATTTCAAGGATTGGTTCAATTGAAAATTTCACGCGCGCAACCGCTTGATAAGTAAATTCAAATTTATGTTATACATTGCTTTATTCTTGTTTGAATCTATGAACGAAAACGGATCATCCATTATGCATTTGTGTGTCGGTAATTGTGTGACAAGCTAACGAGCACGCGTGTAAAGAATATTGCACTTTCATCGTACTATCAATTGATTTTCCAATTTTCAAGCGAAAAAAAATGCGCTTTTCCGGCATTTCTTAGTGCAACACATTGAACACAATTTCCACTTAACTGATTTTGGTTTATTAATTAATGGTCAATTTAATTTAATGGTCGAGCAATGCGATTCCGAAAAGGTCACACATTCCGAATCTTATGCTTTTTTGTGAATTTTGTGATATAAGTAGTTCAGAATAACAGTTGGTTCAAAGACTTATCGAGAGGCGAGCGTATTTCTTGATAATTGTGAAAGGCTATTACATTTCTTTAGACTTTATGTTAGGGGTCTATATGTCAAAAAATCTAGAGACAAATATTACAAATATCAGTGCATAAAATTCAATAGATTTTCAAATACGTGAATATCTGTGTATTTTTGTGTATATTTTACATATTTTTTAAGAATCTCTTTTGTTTGACAGATATTTTCATAAATGAATATTCGCAATATACACCATATTCATGAAAAAAACACATTTATTTATATGAATGTCTGAGAATGAAAGTGAGATTTAAACATAAAATAAATAAAATGTCAAAGTGTAACACCGAATGAGACATCTATTCAAACTATGTCGATCTTCATGTTGCATTTCAAAATGTCCCAATTTCAACGTTTCACTCTAAAATATTTCGATTCCATGTTACACTTTTGAATATTGGGTGGAAGATGTTTCGATTTAACACTTTAAAATTTTTCGATCTTGATGTTGCATTTCAAAATGTTTCGATTTCGGTGTCGCTCTTTCAAATGTCTCCATTTCGGTGTGACACTATGAAATGTTTGTTATTTTTTGTTGCATTTCTATATGTTGTGAATTCAGGTCTCACTTACATTCTCTGACATTCATATATTTGTTGAAAATGTGTCTTGAATATTGGGATGAAAATGTGTATTTCCTGAATATGGTACACATAAAAGTCCCTAGATTTTATGAGCACTATCTAAATTTTTGATACTTTTTCATAACCTCCTCCAATTAAGTGGAAAAGAGAGAAACTTGAAATTTTTAATAAATGGAGGAAAGTAACTCAGCGTGCACAATCTACAGAATTACTTACGGAATCAAATGATTGAATTTCTAACAGAGATGTAAATTGAGAGACATTCGTATTTTACGACCGAATTTTCTGAGCGGCTATAACAGATATGCAGATACCAAATATTATTATGAAGCATCGTATTGCCTCTTCGCTACGTATGAAATTCAAGTTACTTATTATGCTGTGCGTGCGCTTCGGAATTGCCGCATGTACAATCGATATACCAAGTATCAAAACTCATCATTGAATCAAACTAATTCAATACAAAATTTTAAATCAGCATGAACAATCTTTGCTTTATTCTTGGTGGTGCGAGGAGTTTTTATTTAAAATATTTCTGGCTGAGCTGTTTTCGAAATGGCAGCGTGCTTCATAGAACGGTCCTATACTGCATGAATCTAGTTTCACATATTAGTATGAATCTGCAAGTTTTGATAGCTCTTAACAAATAAATAGGGAAATAATTTTGCAACGCTGATTCCTATTTTGCAGTTTTTTAAGTTACTTTATCGTGCATGGTCTCAAACACAATCGTCATAATAATTTCTTTCATTAGCCTCAATTAAAATAACATACTTTTTTGATCCAACTGCGGAATAAGAACAACTTATTTATCGATAGAATGTGTGTACATAAAGTGAACATCAATTACTGAAACTTATCACTGTTCAATCAGACACAGTCTTAAAATTAATTTCATTTCATTTTTCTCCAAAATTTTATTTTTTCGTCTTTCGTGTTAAGGTTATTGCATTGCATCGTTGAGTGACACAAAAAAGCGTTCTGGACACATTCCATATCGTGACTCTCAATTAACCAAATTGCTCGCAGACTCGCTGGCTGGAAATGGTGTTACGTTAATGGTAAATCAACATATTAACATTCACAGCACATATTCTCAGTTTGCGCCTGTCTATCTACACTTTGAGTTTCATTTTGTCCACATCGAATAATTGCGTCGATTAAGTGTGATATGCGTGATTGATTGCAATTAGTCGGGTTTTGTCTCATTTACAGTTTGCTTTCCATATTGAATTTATTCGGGAGAATCAAATGATGGAAAAGTTCCTTTTTCTATTATCTAATATTAGGGTCATACATAATACACGAATCTGTAACAAAAAATGTACATGCATGTTCTATCCGTTTTTTTTATTCAAGACATTTCGTTTTCTTTCACGTTAAGCTTGCACAGAGAGCTTGTTAGTTGGCGTTGAAGCTTATTTTTATTTGTCTTTAAACGCAACTATAGTTTTCTGTGATCCTCTTGTGTGTGTGTCTGGGGTTCAAGAGCGACCGTTCTTTTGACCCAACAATTGAAGTGATGCATTTGTATGCTCGACCTGATGAATAATGCGATTGACTTATTCCTCTTCAGAAACAAAACATATGCAACATTTTAATCGGCTGGAATGTCAATGTACTTTATATTAATCCATTTGGTTTACATGCAGATTGCGTGCGTGTCTCCGGCTCGATCGAATTTATCCGAAACGCTGAACACCTTACGCTACGCTGCCCGAGCTAAGAAAATTCGAACGAAACCGGTAGTCGTGATGGATCCACGCGAAGCACTCATCCTCAGTTTAAAACGTGAAGTAAATGCGCTGAAAGCCGAAAATGAGCATCTGAAGAGCGCATTGCATTTACATTCAAACATTTTGGAGAATGCGGCCGCAGAAATCAGTCACGAACGAAAAGAGATTCCATTTGCACCAAAGGTTGACTTAGAGAAAATGACCGAATTAGAAGTCAACGAAATAATCGAACTAGTCAAATTGTACATTGCCGAAAATGAAGCGCTACGCTCTGAAAATTCGGAATTGTTCAACTCAAGAGATATGATCTTGCGCGATCAAGAAATTGTGTGCCGCGAAAACGAGCGACTTTTGAAGAAACTGGAAGATGTCAATTCGTACGTATTTTATGACGAATATATTGTGAGGAAATGTTGTTTCCTGGCTATTCTTCTTACATACCGATTTTATTGATTTCTTTTATTTATATATAATTATAGGGTCTGCTGCCGTTCACCAATTATACCAGCTCGACCAACATTTTCTGCCGATATGCTGAATTTTTCGACAAATGAATCCAGTGACTCGAATATATGGACAAATCCACTGGCAAACAATCACAGCACCAGCCTAGACAACATCTCTCAACGTGTAAATGCAAAAAATCGATTCTTATCTTTTTTCAAGTCATTCATTAAAAAGAGGATATTGAAATATATTAAATGTACAATTTTGTATTCGCTTTTTATTCAAATTGTACCGAATTTTCCAAGGGGTTTTTCACTACCAAATCACCAAAATGTCCAAGCACCAATTAAATTCCATGAAGTACCAGTAAATATTCAAATGTACCAAAAATGACCAAACAAAAATCTGCTGAAATAGAAAAATACATACGTGCATACGTCTGTCTCGATACGTCTATACGTATTATACGAATTGCAGATATCAGCATATTTTTGTTTGGTCATTTTTGGTACATTTGAATATTTTCTGGTACTTCATGAATTTCTATTGGTGCTTGGAATTCATTTTGGTGATTTGGTAGTAAAAAACCCCTTGGAATTTTCTCTATAATTTGTGTGTAATATTCGGTGAATTGCAGGGAGTAGAGTCATTAGACGGTCGTGTTTCATCGCGCGAAAATCGTATTCCAGAATCAATTCAACGTGAGCTCGATAAACGGCGCATCGGAGACAGGTACGAATATTCAATGATCAATTTTATCTGAAGCAATTTTCTAATTATCTGGATTGAAATCAGTATACAAAATATTGCGAACACATTACGACGACACAATTCATGGGACACTCATCCGACGACGGCGACAAAGCTCATCCCAAAAGGATCTGCAGACAATGCCACTAAATTATGTATCACCACAAAACTCGTCGAGTAAGTCACATTTGAACATAATTTTGTATTTATAGCAATTAAATCGATCCAAATAGACTAGATTTAGATCATTGCAAAATTCGAAATGTAAATATTTCAATAAAAGTTCGCCGTTTAGTGCGCATCGGCTGCATGAGGTATTCAAATTCTTTCCCATTGCAATTTAGTAGTGGACCGATGGAAGCAGTTGAGCCAATCGCCATCGAAACAACCAACCAACAGACCAATGTTAATAGTAATGAGCAAATTGTACAAAATGCTAAAAATGGAAATAAGCAGGAGACAGGGGACAAACCTGAAACTGTCACAATGCGCCATGAATTGCAAAATCAAGATGTTTTCGGCAGTTTAGTTTCACTGAATGAATACAATCCGAATGCAAACCACGATCAATGAATGAACCAAACTTATCTCAACTCATTGTCACTTTCTAACATTGAAACTTTGTTAATACAGTTATATTGCAGCTAAACTTGTATGTGCACAAGACCACAAGCTGGATCGGGTTTCAGGGTAAATATAAACAAAACGAATTCTGCAAGCGATTTGGTTTGTAGATATTAGTCAATTTGTTTTGTGCATCTGTGATCGTGTGCTTGCGAACAAATAACACACACTCAAAAATTCCGACTTGGTTTCCATAAAATTGCTGTGCCTTAATGCAGTTTTCTTTGCTGTTTGCGGTATATTTTGTATCTATCCGTAGTTTGTCTCACATTCTATGGCAGAGGCTAGTTACACTATTTTTCCGGTCCAATGGACCAATTTGATCCATGGAAAAAATAAGATTGTACTTTTGTCACTGCACGCATTGTTTATAGGATCGGTGATTGGCGCACTCGTATAATAATTTTGATGTTGCTAAGTCCATTTTCGTCGTTGAATTGATCTGTAAAAAAAGAAAATGATCGGTTTCCATATTGATATTAAGCAATTCATCGATTTTATATCGACCAAATGAATATATAGTGTTAATTAAATATTTTCTCGTCTTTTTTCAGCATGATCAGATAGTTTCGCTTTCAAACAATGTCCAACGGTCAACGAACAATTTCAGGGAATATCGTCTCTTGTCTGATTTAGAACTAATTAAAGAATTGAACCAAAAGTGCAAATGAATCGAGCAAATAACAGGACTTTAAATCTTTAAGTAAATCATTTTATTTTTGATGGATCAATATTGTTCATAGGTTTTCTGCAATACGACGAGAGAGCCAATTCAAGTTATTTACTGCTTGGTCAGACTTCTTACACTCACATTTACTTGAATATTAACTGCAATATATAAAAGTGCGTGGACCGAACACGTGATGAACTGAATATGACGTAGAACGAATTTCTTTGAATTTCACATTCAAATGTCATAATGATTGAGAGAAAAAACAAGAATAATTTTAAAAAAAAGCAATAAAATTGAAAATGTAGATTATAATTATATTAATTTATCAGAATATTTTTGAAAAAGTATTAACATTACAAACATATGAACGTGATAATATTTGTTCGCTTGAAAATTGCTCATATTCGTTACTATTCTTCGAACACTTTCACAAATTCAAGATTTATTGTTATGGTTTGCTGCCGAAAATAAAGAAAATACTTTCATATCGGTACATTTAGAAATAATAAAATATGGTAAGGGTAGAGCAATCATATTAGGACCTAGTCTCAAATTACGATTTAGCTGCAAAAATGAGTATTGATAATTATTAATACACATATAAGCAGAGTCTTGGGTCTGAATAGGGTACACAAAAAATGATAGGTTATAATTTGGAATCAATACTGTAAATGAACCTAATTTAGTTTGTTGCAAATGAAATATGATGACAAATACAAAAGATATGCTTGCATGCAAAGAACGACCGAGCTGAATATTCTGTCAAAAATATGAGGTATGTAATTTCTGCATGTGTGTACTTGGTGAATTTAAAAATATTTCATCATATATTTGCTATCTATAATCAGCTTAATTGCAATGATGTGTATCAGCTTCATTGAACATTTGAAGCGGTGATGGTATTTAAGAGCTTTCTCATCAATGACATCAGGTGGCGCTGTTTGCAGAAAGTCACGCTCGCCAAGTTAGAAGAAATGAAGACTTGATATCACCCTAGATATGTTCAGTATATGGATTTGAAAAGTGGTTAAAACAATGTAATTGCTACAAACTCGTTCGATCTGAAGTGTCTCTTGTAAAAATGGGACGATCGAATCATTCAATCAAGCTTCTCCGCTCACCATTTGCTCCAGTGCAATTACATCAGGACACTCACCGTAATAGAATTACCCAGAAATTGATAAATGTTGAAAATCAAACATCACTCTAGCTGTAAAATGAAATTGTCCAATTCTCATCGCCATGGATTACAATAATAAAAGACCATTCAATCAGGATTTATTGTTTAACATAATATTTATTTACACTCATTTTCCAATATTAATATGATGTGTGATAATGTGAATGTTGAAGATGTTTTGTGCTATTCATGTCCATATATTGATTTCATACCTGTCGTGCCAAATCGACATTTCATGGATAGAATTTTTTAAACATGATCTGATCATTCTCCTGAGGAAACAGATTGAATCTTGATTGGAGATTATCATTGTTTGTCCACATACATTTTGTTGTACATATTGTTCTTCTAAAATTGTATCGCTTTCCGATTTTGAGTGAATGAATCCGATCAATGATTTGAATAGTTGCACACTCACTTTAGTAGTTCATATAATTTGTTATTGTTGAATTTTTGTTGTTTTTGTTGTTGTAACACTTATGTTTTTGGTGTAACATACTAAAACGAATGTACTTATTGCATACCCATTAAGTGTAATCCTAGGAACTTACAGCCTAAATGCAATAAATATTTGCTTATTTGCTTTAATGAATGCAATCAATGTACTATACAATGTTCAATTGCATTGTTCAAATGTATATTTATACCTAATTGTTTGTTTTCGACTATTAATTCAGGCCTTTTCTCATTCAAATGGCACCAACGGTGCGCGATTTGAAAATCGGTTGCAATCCGCAACAATAAAAAAACAAAATAACCAACAAAACAATTGATTAGATGTGCGGCTAGTCACTCTTATCACAAAAATTATTATCCTTAACGTTTATTTAATTGAATATGGAATTCGGTGCGCCTATACTTTGAGTTGAGTCTAACTTATATATTTATTTTTCTTTTTTCACTAAGTTACAATGATTCCGTTTGCTATGGAGTTCTTCATATAACTTGACTTCAAATTTATGACTCACTTACAATTTCCTTATGAGCTAAATCTTAGCCAATACAAAGTTATTAATTGATTTTCGGCATGTTAATTTCGCTGTCAGAAGCATATGGATGAAATCTCTGCTGCAGTCTCTCTGCCCTGCGCTTGCTCTTATACGCAAGCATATGTTACATTAGTGCGAACTGACTAAGTACAATTTCCGGCCCAATTCACTCATATACATCTGACATTATACTTATTCATTTGCCGCTGATAGAAATCACTAAAATCGATAGGTTTTCTCTTAAATATACCTTAACATAATGATTATCTTTCTTGTATCAGTTTTTGCGATCGAACGGTGCCGAAAATCTATTTCATTCAATGATGGAATTAGAATTGGTAGTGCCAGTGAATATCAAAGTTTATTATCGTCAGTCTATTTCTTTCTCTTCAAAATACGCATTGATGATCAGTCTTTTGAACCAGTCATCTCTTCGATTTCTTTTGAAATGTCAGACATTACATTATTTTCATCAACAAGTTGTCGATAGATATTCAGGTCGATTCTTTTCTTCAATTTATTTTGATAATTTTATACCTTTTTTCAGGAGTGAACCACATCGCATGAAGAAATATAGTACGCATTTATGAATCGGCATAAAATCCCGTAATTATTTATCAATCAATATTAATTCAGCACTAAAATTATTATCCCAGATCTCCGTTTCTCCATCGAATGCTTGACTTCAACTGTTTATATATATATATATATATATAAATGAACATTTGAAATATCATCGATTTTGTTTTTCAAAATTCTCAACAAGATGCAATTGAAAATAAATGTCTTTCAATCAACGTAAAATGATCTTGGAACATAAACTTTTTTCAACAATTGTTACATAACTTATTACTTAATTCTCACTTTGTTTTTCACTACAATTGGTTTAAATTCGATGTACAGTTTCCACTTGGTTTGCCTTTCTCTTGCTGTTTGTAAGTGTTTAAATTGAACTAATTATAGGTTATAGAAGTGCTTGAGTCGTGTATCTTTGGTTTGAAGAGCTTGTGAGTTTTATTCGTTCATGTATGACATTTGATACATTCAATCTTCTCTTCGGGTTAAATGATGGTAGCGGGAGCGAACTATTCAATTTGATATCGACTTTATCTGTCTTATTCTAGACAAATTTCCGTCACATTCCTATGTGCAAATGGCCAATTTCGGCATAGTATTTTTTCTAGCTCAAAGATTCAATCATATTGGAACAAATGCGAACGACGATAAAATGCATACACATGCATTTATTATGCATATTACTTCTTCTTCTTGTTCTTCTCTTTTGTTCGATTGACCTGCACATATTGGATATATAACATTGTTTAGTTGTTGTTTAATGAGTGAATAAACAGCTCGTTTTCTGAGTAAGAACGCGGAAACAACTACGAAATATATGAAATGGCGACCCTGTTGAACGAAGAAGAAGAAGTAGAAGAAGAAGCAGTATTGCGCACATCGATTCTATGGATTTGGGTAGCAAATGCTAGAGTATGATTATATTGTTTTTTTTTAAATTGATATCGAGGCAAAATGAGTGTGTGTGTAAGCTATTTTTGAATATGAATGAAAACCATTTGCGGCAATGGCTGAACGAAAAAATATCCATTTTCATCATGAATTGTAAATCGATATTCCCACAAATTTAATGGAAAAAGTCGTTCTCATTGCTTCGAATACGAATGGAAATGAAAAAATTTATAAAATTCAACACACACGTGTTCCCATTTGATAGCCCGTCTGGATTTCGATTACTTTAAAATATCGCACACTCGCGATTTGCTTGCAAATTGAACTTCGAATATTGAGTTAAGCATTGAGTATTTGGCAAAATTATTCAAAAAATTCAAATTTAATTGAACTAACAGTTTGATTTCGAAACACCTTTGCCAAACCATGTGGGTGGGTGAAAAAATCACCAATTCGTTACAATTTCACCTGAAATCATTGTTGTTTCAATTTTCAAATATGATATTAGTGAAATCCCATTCTGACGATGAATGAAGTTCAAGGCAAGATTTTAAAAAACATGCTTGAAAACCAGTATTTTCGCAACACTTTTAATTTTAGTTTTTTTGAGGGCATTTTTTTCGTTCAGCATTAAGAAAGCTGATTGATTCGAAGAAATGTTCAAAATATCTACGGTTCGAAACCATTTATTTCAAGAATTTTCAGAAAGGCCATCGACTAGTGTGCCGAATATGCCTAGGTGGGATGATTTACGTAATTAAAAAAACAAAAACAAATTAAATATATTTTCGTTGAACGAAACATATTTTAGCCATTTAAGTAATATTCTGAAAGAGAACACTTAGCACGTTTCAGAATTCGAACAAGACGCTCACGGATATTCATTTGTAAAGATTACAAAATACATCAAATCGAGTAAGTGCGATTGATAGCACGCCGACATTCTTTGATTTGCCGAGAAATAGTAATATTTCTTTTTTTTTATTCAATAGAACGAGCCCATCCTTATTTCATCCCGCTCAAATCATTCCTTGAACTCGATCTTCATACAAATCGCTTCAAAGCTGAAATGGTTGAGTGTGTGCTATTTTTTACCTAAATTTTCGTTTGACGCAATGTATCATGTACCTCGAATGCTTCGTGCAGCTTGACTTCGTTAATAAAACGTGTTGCGTTCGAAGGAATTTTTTTCGATAATTTGTAAATTTATACATTTTGAAGGACTTATCGATTCGGCTTGGCTGGTAGGCGATAACAATGAAGATAGACGCTTGAGCACCTTTGTGTTTACAAAGTTAAATAAGAAGAAGAGAGCAAAAAAGTTGATGAGGAAATTCATTTTCAACCGTTTGCAAATGTAAAGAACGCGGAGAAAGAAATATCTCAGACATAAACACGCACGTACACGGTAAAAAAATACAAACCATTCGCACGTAATTTTCTACTGATTCAGCCGTTCAGTAGGTTTTCCACTTTTTTTGTATATATTTAGGTTACATTCAGCGGGAAATAAACTGAACGGCTGCACCAGTAGAAAAAGTACTGCTGGGTGGCTGGTATATTTGTACCGTGCATTCATGCGACTTAGTCAATTTATCAGTTATATTGATTCAAATAAAACATTTGCCCTCGCTGCAAATGATTTCTTTCAACTTAAAAATTAAATTTAAACATCAATTTATTTCGGCTATATCGTTATTATGCGCGATCGAGAGTTCCGTGAGTTTGTCCTCCACCGAGCTCAGACAGAATTTTGTAGACCTCTGCTTCACACAAAGCAAAAAGATTAATATTTTGAGTAGCGATTATTATTTCCAAATATAAACCAAATTTCGGATATCGCAAAAATTGGCTTGATAGGCATTACTTTGTATTTAAAAATATACCTGGTGCTCCTCCTTGCTCTGTATTCTGTTATGTCCATTGTTCATTTGGACAGGGCGAATTGAGTGTTGCTATGCGGCTCTACACACAACACGAAAAATATGAATTTCATCAAAAATAATACTGTCTCACCATAGAATGAATACATATCACCACGAGTGTCAATTGTATTTTAAACCAAGCAATTCCTTCTGATAACACACATTTATATACAGAATTCGGTTGAGCTACGTACACTTGACTGTTCCCCATAGTCTGTGATATCATATAACGTTGTTGGTTTTCTATTGCTATCTTCACATCGATTCTGCTGGACTTCGTCGAGTAAGACACTCATTCTTATCAGGACTAGATGACAATAGAGAATCAATAATATGATGTCACAGACAGACCTTGAAAATCGGTTAAGTGAGTGTGGCTCAACTGAAAACTGTATATAATTGTATGCATGAGGCGGATAATTGGATTTAAGGCGCTTCTTCTTCCTTTTTTACTCATTTTCAAAAAACACATAAAATGAGCGCGTTCAATGTTATTCAGGCAATGTCACCAACATTGATTAAATTTATAATCCTTATCATCATTAGGCAAATCAAATGCGTCCAATACGTCATTCATATTAATTGGCATATATTCCGTGTGGTGGCTCTGCCAACTTTCGCACGTCAAAGGATATATGGAACGCTATACTAAAAACCACCCAACGATTGTATGCTATCAAAAGAGATCGCTTGGTTTAAAAGCAATTTAAGTTCGTATTTCATATTGTACTATGGTTAAATTCATATTCTCAGTTTCTTGTGTGTAGACTAGTTCGCGTTATTCAGGTTTTTTATGCGCAGCAATGAATTTTCTTGGCTGCGACACAAACTCCTTCAAAGCCATTTTTTATTAAAAGTTCTGGCTTAGATCCAAATATAAAAGTTGTACATACATTCAAAATCTCAACAGCTTTTCTCTGTGTTCACCATTTATTTGTTATGCCTCTCTATATTTTATTCGAAATCTTATTTGTTTTTATATATTTGTTTATTTATCTAAAGTTTCACCGGTTAATTTAGCATTTAATGAACACAAACGAATCGGACTCGTTATATTCACGTGCGCGCCTTTATGTATATACAAAATTTGTTCGCAACGATATAGAGATTCAAATTCATATAAAATGAAGTGTATACGAAATAATCGATGCGATGTGCTATATCAGCTTTATTCCAATTTGTGTGCTTAAGCACACGGAATGCAATTTTTCTAACGATTATTTCCGCCAATTCTTTATCTTTCCGCGCCATTTATTTTATGATTTCTCATTTACGGCAAATGAGTTTTGCGGCTGCTGTGCAAGCAAGTAAGGGAACTTCGTCGGCGAAAAGTTACTTTGCATAAAAGTTTGTTGGTTTAAAGATAAAATGTTTCGCGTCCCAACATTTGGGGAGAAAGCAGCAGCACTCTTAGAATTTCGAATGGCCGCAACTGAGTATTTTCCATTGGAAATTTGAATTCATATGATTTCTGTTCTGTGTGTGCAATTTTAATCTCACTCTCCCTAAAGGCATTTATTTTGAAGTGAAAGTGTCCTGTTTTCTTTCAATGTTCTCCATGTATTCGATCGAGCGTTCCAAATCTATGGTTTCGTGTCCTATTATACATTTTCAATGAATGTTTCATTTTGTGGCTAGCTTGAAGTTTCGATACGAAATAATTACCACATTTCGTATTTCAGTGGGTTGAAATTTGTGAGTATCGCCGCATTTTCCCGACGATTTTCTCTCACTCTCCCATATCAAAACATTTTCCAAGATGAAATATGTATTTGGAAATAAGTTATTTCATAAATCAAGTGAAAAAAAATGGCAGAAAAGTGGCGGTCAGAGAAGGACTGAGTACAGATATACATTTTGCGAAATGTTAATAATATGATAAATTAAAATAACTTTATTAACTAAATATAATATATTATTGTGATCGATCTTTATAACATAAAAATAATGTTGTGGTAATATGTTGTTTACGCAAATGTAAACTAAATATTTATTTCATAGCGTCAAATTGAGGCAAAAATTGTCTCGAAAGCGATTTTGATGAGATTTTTTTTAATAAATATTGAGAGAAAATTCCAATAACATTATGTTTCGTTAAATAACATATTGCCATAACATAATAATACCGTTATTAACAAAATATTTTGATATGATAAATCTTAATAACGTTATGATTATCACTTTTAATTTATTCGGATATGTTAATGGCATTATGGGAGGTGAAACTGTAGTAGCAAGTGCGCAAAATTCCATATACACACGTCCGGTGTGTATCGGATGTGAACATCTGGTGATTTCTCTCCAATTTTCTTCGGTTTGTAAGGAATGGCTATATTTAATATCATTCACAGAATTCATTTGGTTGAATAAGTAGACCGAATCAGCGAGGTGTTTGCGGATATGGGTTGAAGTGATCGAGGTGAAATAATGCGTGGCCACTGACACAACTACATCTCATGGTTAGTTGCTCCTTGTGTTTATTTTCATCACTTTTCACCAAGGGGACCGTGCTATTTGAGACATTTTAATCATATCTATTCTCCAGCGCCATCTATTGGGCAGTAGTATTGATGTGATATTTCAATCGTTTCAATGACTCATTTGTTTTTATTATTTGTGTCAATAAAAATTTTGTTCGTATTACAATGGATCTAAATTGAGTTCACCGATGTAAAATGAGATGGCGCGGTCGATTGGCATACTCTCGAATAGCTCTCCAATCCCATACAAGCACGGTCCGCTTGCTTTTCACATTCATTAAAAACAGAGAATGTAAACACTTTCAAAAATAGTTGTGAAGATGGTCCGAGATAAACAGTTGAACTACGAGAATTGCTGGTTTTCCATTGAAATATTCAAAATTAACGGAAAATCCACGTCATGGAATGGAATGAGAATTGATCCTATGGAATGGGCGTTGATTTCTTATTGAGTCGCCGTTCAGTTGTTATTTTTGCCAACATTCTTCACGAATTGCCCCCTTGTCTCTATTATCGAAAATACTTAGGCTCATTCTCCGCCGAATGAATTGTGGTCAATGCGAATAAAAGGCTGTTGTTAGATTTGAATTTCGTCTGTTTGGAATAATGATTGAAAATGAGGGAATATGAAAGTAACACAATCAATTATTATTCTTCAGATGATTTATTTGTTTCGTGGCGTTTTTGGAATGAACCATTTCCAACACAGATGGAAAATGCATATTCAATATGAACTTTTTAATTTTTCATCAAAAAAAAAAAAAAAAAAAAAACAGCCGATGCCACACTCCGATTCCCTTATATCAATCTCCACATCAGACAAATTGTGATTCACAAAAAGTTATTCCATGCATTTTACAGTAGAAATTTATCATCAAGCTGGCAAATAATTTTCACTTTGCGTATGGATTTTAAATTGAAATTGTTTAATAAGTCATCTGTTACGTGGTCGGCCGCCGACATGATAGAGTAAAAGTAGTCAGAGATTTTTCGACCAATATATCTCGCTTCGGTAGTTCGCTCTCTGTGATCTATCAAAGCGTTCAATAGAGATGAATCAACTTCATATGTTCCATTTTTATCGCTAACATTTTCACTTTGTCAAATGACTGCGCTTTTTTTATGCATGCGGCAATTTTCAAACATTTCTTTATGAAATTCTCAGATGAAATTTCGAGAGTGCTTCATGAAAATTCAGCTATTTATGATATACCTATTGAATTAGTGTTGTTGTGTGAGTAGCTCATTTTCAAAGCGGTTAAACATATTTCGTTATATTCGTCTCTGTTAGAAAATAAAATTTACGAATTATTTGCTGGTTTATAATGTATATTGCCCAAGGAACCTTACTGTTCTATTCGTTTTTCGTATATGTGTATATAATGCACAACTTTTCCGTTGAAACGACCGAAAGCGAGAGAGAGAATGATTGAAACAGCAGTTAGCTATGACTTTCATATTCAACGAACAAGTTACAACTTTGATTTTTTGCAAATTATGCTAAAAATGCACAACGTTTTAGTTGATTCAAAAATTGACGCTGCAAATTGATGGAAAAACATTTGCCAGAATTCGTCCTGAATATTTGATGTCGCCATACTTTCATCTTCTTTTCACAGAGAGCAAGATGACCGATTCAACGTAAATGCGGTCAGTTTAAGCGATGCTTTAAAGGAAAGGTTCAAATATGCTTGTAACGGAGAGCCATTTGTGGATGCACCTAAATTCATTAAAACGAACAGAAATGGAGTTTTTTTGGAGTATGGAAACCCCATGTAGCAATTTTTACCCCCTTTGGCGCTACTCAACAGTACACAGGAACTTTGATATGGTTCTCTCACTTCATTTGATACCTCAAAGCAGAAGCATAATAAACACTTGCAAGTGGCATCAGTGTCAATTTGATTCGAATGGAATGAGCATCGTAGGGCTAAAAATGTATTTTTATCACATTTTGATTTAAGTTTTGAGCCTTCACACGGTTTTAAGCATGCACGCGAACTCTCAAAAGCAATAACGATTCTTGTTTATAAACGCCAAGTACTTCGGGTGTCAACATTTTTGATTAAGAACGATTAATAAACTGAATTGCACAGAACTCGAATAAAAAATTAAGGAAATAATTACTCTTATTCGGAGCAAAGGGAACGATTTGCAAGCAATATATGTGTTTCAATCACTGTTCATAATTCTTCTATTGTCTTTCATCCATTCAATTGTGGCTTTGTCGTATTGTAAACTTCTCGTGAATAATCCACTACTTTTTAAGTCACAACCAAATGAAACAATTATTCCGATTTCCAAAATGTTGTCCCCATTGATTGTGACTGGCTAAACCAAGAAAATCAAATCATAATTAAATTTAGTTTGGATCAAAGTATATATAAATTCCATGTTTCAAGGTGATGTTTAAAATGAAACATCAAGGGTGTCATTTGGCCGATGTGCAACACGATTTCGTTTAGTCAACGTGCGAAAAAAAGTGTCTCATTGTTCCTTTGTATCGACGATTAGCGCCGCTTATAGTGTAAGGGGATGAGAGCTGACTTTAATCTCTAATAAATGTGTAAGAGTATAATGTGCATATTTTATATCAATAGTTTGTGTGAATATTCTATGATATCTCAAATATACACCCGCTATTATCTAAAATTCAGCTTATCTTAAGTGTACATATGTGTAGATGCTAGAGAAAATAAGGAGAGCTATTCGTCTGTATCGACTTAAGATTCTCATTGGATTGAGTTCGTTTGTGACCCACGACTGCAATTATATTTTAAATAGATTTCTTTTGTGTGTGTGTCTGTGTGTTTTATTCCATGTAGGTACAACTACATGTTCGAGTGATTCGCGTCTCTGATTCTTCTACGGTGTTTCTTCTTTTTGTCTGCCTTTCACTGTGTCACATGATCTATTGAAAAACTTAACAAACGAAGAATCTTGGGCCTAACAAGAAATTCATGTTAAATTAACACTGTTAATTAAAGGAAATGTATGTCATTGTCAATATTATCATAATCATATACACACATTGATATCATTTGAAGTGAATAGATTTCTTTTGGTTTCGTCACCATGCTACAAATTTTGTTTCGCTAGTTTTTAATGAATTTTTCTCTCTGTTAACGCCTATATTAATAATATTGATTTTTTTTATCATTTTTCATTTTGTTCAAGACATTTGTTGTGTTCGACAATTTCGATGTTCGCATACATCCTTATATCACAATCGATGAACTGTAGCATTAGAGGAAGTCATTTGGTTGACTTCGATTCTACTTGCCATTTGCAAATTACAACAGTTTATTTAAAAACGTTTTTAACACGATAAAAATTCCAATGAAATGTCTTATTGTTAGGAGCTCGGCATTGTTTGTTTTCAATGTTTTGCGAAGGAACATTGAAAATGGTTTGATTGTGGTTTGTTCTGAACTGCATCGAAAAGGTTCATGAAATGTTTGCCAACTGTCCAACAATTCGTTGTTGCGATGCTCGATGTTTTTTTCTACTTAATTAATGTGTTTCATGTTGGTACCAATTTCGGGGGCTATATTATTGGATCGGATTTTATACAAAAATAGCTGTGCGAATTAATGTCATTTAAAAATGTGAAAATAAGTTCTGGTTAGTGCATATAAATTGTATTTATGTGTTTTTATTGAAAACGATTTAAAATGCGCTATCGGTCGGTGTGTGAAAAGGTCCTGCTAATTTCAACGCCACAGACAATATGGTTTCACAGATTGATATCGCGTACAGTTTTGTGTACAGTTTATGGGGTTTTGGTTGTTGTTACTGTTGTTTGTCATACGTGTTCGCGCTGTAATGATTTCACAGCGAGCAAAGTATGCATATATCGACTATAAATTTGTATTTACGTGAACTTAATGGATGAGAATCCCTTATACAAACTACATTTAATTAGATATAGATCGACAAAAGTTTTTCCTTCAATACTATGCATTGTAAGGGGATTTTACGGAATGTATGTTGATTGATTTTTTTTTTCTTCACGAATTAGAAACAGATGGAAGCGACGTCGAAATTTTTCTCTTGCCAAATTGCTGCATCACCTGGCATGCATTCTCAAGTTGTGAATACAATACACATTTTGAATAGTTTAAGGCAAAAGTATATCTTGTTTAGTCGCCTTCACCTGATTAGAAATATCATTTATTTTCAGCAACTAACTAAATTTTCTCAAATCAAATATAGCTAGTGCTGAATAATGATTTTTGAGTGATTTTTTGTCATTTTTTCTAAAAAACACTTTATTTAATAAGAAAAGGAAACTATTTCACTATCAATTGATTGTTATCATTGACATTAGGCGCCGTATACATCTTAATTAAAATGGATTCTTTGTGTTTGTATAAACTCGCATCTCACTTAATCAGCTATACCTCTGTAGCAACTTCTTGTCAACAATAATTGTGATTTGGATGAGAGTCTAAGTACAGGGATGACAGAGAAGCATGTGGATGAGATCCTCGATGACTTCGATGTCCACGATTGTGGTGATGGTGGCGATGCGTCTGAAGCGATTTTTTCCGAAAAGTTTATTAGAAAGAAAATAATTTCTATTGAATATTTTTTTTTCTATTTTTTCTATTACAAATGAAATGAAATGAAACGGAACCAAATGAATCGAAGTATCAAAATTTATATTGTATAGACAAATCTTCAATTTTATCGGTGTGGTTCGGTTCAGAGTTGTTATTGTTTTTCGACTGCTTACTGAAAAAAAGAGCATATATGTTTCTCTAAAAACAAAAATGGTTGCAAATGAACAAGGTACAAAATGATTCTAATAATAACGTCTAGAAGTATTACGAGAAATGAGCAACAAAAAATATATACATTTAGATTTTGTTATTGCTCTCAGAATAATGGTCGATGGTTTTCCTAGTAGGAATAAGAATAATAGAACCTATTTTCTCAGTTCTTTGCGTTGTGCGCAATCGATTACAGTAGAAGCACTTGCATTGCAAATGTGCCATACCTCGGAAGCGTTAATCCATTTAAAATTGAATAATAAAGCTGGGCTGATGATGGCGCCATCTTTGCGGTAAATCATTGTCATGCTCGAAGATGCTTTGAGACGCTTTGGGACTTGTACTGAAAACGTTCAACAGATCCCGATACTTTCATAGATTTATCGACGAGATAAAGAAACTTTCGCCACTCTCAAGCATTTCGATCTTTGAAACCATATGCACTCTATCATCGAACAATTGTATTAGAAATACATGTACTCTTCTAACGATCATCGATATTTAAGGAACATTTGATTCTTTTCTCAAAAGTTAAATTACGAATAACATAGGCTCTTTTTATAAAATATACAACAATATAGTCTCCTCTGAATCTCATCGACAGAATTCAAGTTTAAATAGAAACGAATTACAGGTGTGGGAAATCGCTCTCACATTTAATTTGCGACTTACTCATTAATAAGTGTTAGTTGCATGGCTGGGCAAAATGTTAATACATATTACTTTTTCCATTAACCATTACATTTTTTCCATTATTCTTACTACATATTACTTTTCTATTGAAGTAATAGTATGTTAATAAGTAATAGCATTCTTCGAACTATTGAATAATGTTTCGCGAAACATTACTTTTCCATTAATTTTCCGTTTTTTTTTTTTTGACTGATAAACAATAAAATTCTATTGCTATCGGAGAACACCAACGTTAGACAATTGCATTTCTTTTTTTAATTTCTATTTTATTCAATTCAAATTTTTTAATATTAATCTATTTCAAAAAAAATAACATAAATGGTAATGATAACTATGGTTTTGACGTTTTATAAAATGTCGAAAGTTATGTCCACAAAAAAACATCGGACGTATCGAACGTGAACCAATATAAACAGATAGCAACGATAGTGTTCTTTTATAGCAATAAAAATGTTTTTTTTTTTCAGTTAAAAAAGTAATGGAAAAGTAATGGTGTTACTTATTAAAATTACTAAATACTTTGGGTAATATTTCAATAAAAAAATAAAAGTAATGTTAATAAGTAATGTCCATTTCTTGAAACATTACGCCCAGCCATGGTTAGTTGTTAAACATTAACGAGCAAGAGACATTAATATTAATGACTATGTTAGTGATTAATGCATATGGTGTTAATGAATATATTCAGTTAGAGTGTTTTGACTGTAAAACGAGTCGAATTTATCCAATCTTCAAAATATAAAAATAAACACTATACCTGTTGAGTATGGGATGTCACGATATTTCCACTATTGAGATTTGATCCCATCGTCATGCCATTCATGTCATCGTGATCGCTGTGGAAGTTATTCTTTTTTTCGTTTCGTCTTCGCCGGGCGCATGCTGCCAAACCAGCGATTAATGACAGCAATAATGTGACAGCTGCAACAGTCACACCAACTCGCAATGGCGATAGCGGTGGATTTGTTTCGCATACGCTCGGATCCTCATCCTGACCCGACGGACAATGTGCTTTGCCATCGCACCACAGTTTCGGTGCAATGCATGCTTGTAGCTCACCACATTTATATAAACAATCGGTGTCTGGATAGATTTCCATCCAAGACACTTTGTATTCGGTGGTATCGACCACCGATCTCCATGGAACACGGAATTCTATCACTAGATTTTTCGATATTTCAACCGGATTGAATTGATGGACACTATCCCATCCATCAGAAAATGCAACCGCATCCAGTCCAGATGGGCATAGATCCCGTGACGCTTTTGGATTATTCGTTGAGTATACGGTGATTCGTGCATCTGTTGGACACGGTGGCACCGAATGCAATAGCGGTGGCATCCAAAATCCTTTGAGCATCAATACTAAGTAGCTATTTTCCGTTTCTGGCTCGAGCAACAATGGTTGAATGATTGGCATCCCGTTGCATAATGACGGGCCCAACATGACATCGCCGCTAATACCGTGCAAACGACGATCTTCCCAATTAATTTGACAATTATCCTTAACAAATTCATAACGCCCTTCAAAATAAAAATCACGAAAATCTTGATCATTATTCATTTCGAGTGCATTGAAATGTGCTTCGACAGTATGCGCGGCAATCGGTGCCAATGCTAATGAGCCAGAAATATCGGCACAAATACAATCTCTTGGCAACGGCGGTATATCCAGCCAAGGCACCTCGCCAATACGTAAATTAGATACAGCGCCTCCCATATAATTACAGTGCCAGCGTCCGGATCGATTTTGCACATTTTGGCACGACCTCCCGCCGAATCGTGCTCTTGTTAAAGTCAACCTAATAATTTTCAATTATAGGAAAAGAGATAGAGAAATTCAACAGGAACTGCAAGCATAAATAATCATCGAACAAAACGTATGATATACGAATATAAAAATAAATTGAATTAATGATGTTGCGCAAGAGAAAATGGATAAAAGTATGACCTAAATAAATGAACATTATAAATTATTTGGTTGATTATTGTGATGAATAAAATCAAATTTGGTTTCATTTCAAAATAACGATAATTTTATTGATCGATTGAAAGTTTGATTGTACTTACCGTACGGTTTCATCTGCGTTTCCTTCAAACCGAATCGTACACGAAATATTCGGGGAGCCACCTCGGCCAAACATAAATACGTTTGATGGAGATCGAAATATTCCCCGCAATGCAGTATTTGACCTGAAGACAAACAATTACACAGAAACACATCTTTTAATGAATCTTCTTTCAAAACTAGGACAAGGGAAGAAAATCGGTTTTTGCTCTATTTTTTATTAAACTAAATAATATAACTAAAAGATACACACCTAAAGACACGATTGCAAGATTTCGATTGTGTTTGCAATAGTGCAGCCGGTTCTGGCATCGTTTTCGGGCCTGTCGATTTCGCGAACGGTTCCAATGGAGCGCCGCCAAGTGAAGTATCGAGAAATTCATAAAGAAGCCTAAACGCTGACGATGGTCCATAAAGATGTGGCGTTCCGCTTGGATTTGGCATAAATTCGATTGTCATATCTGGGCTAATGCTTAGATAACTCTCTTTATGTGGAAAATTGAAAAGAGACAGTTTTTCAATCATAAAAGATTTATGATGTATTCATTTATTGGTGGGCTTACCGTGCGTAGAGCATGGCCGAGTTTCACGTGATAATAATAAGCGGGAGCAAAGCTTTGGGACCTCTTCACGGCATACTTCAGCCATAAGCGAGGCATTTCGTACATTTTCTACTAGAACATCTAAACAAATAAACATGTAGACTTTTATATACAATTCATCATCACACACGCACATGAAATTTATGAGACACAGCGCTGCGTGCACAAATTTATCTCACATGACAAATTATTATCATTATTATTAAACTTGTTCTAATAATAATAACGTTATTGAGATCCGATCTTAATAATATTTTATGGTAATACCGTAATTATTATGTTTTGCTAATGATATGTTACGCACAAATGAATATATGCATTTATTAACACAAAATGTCAGCGTGATGCATAGTTTGATGGGTGCGTTAACACTTTGCATTGCTACGCTGACATCAGCACGGCATAAGTTAATGTGTACAACTTTTTTGATAGTTGTCAGTTCATCGGCGTGAGTGCATTTACACACATTTCGGTGTCAAGTTAATAATTCGATCAAACTGACGTTCAATGTTGCTCAAAACTTAAATGGATTTGTTTTTGGGTTATAAAGAAACATAAAATTATAAGAACTTTATCTTAATAATTATTAAAATTTGATTATGATTGTTATTAGGGTCGGATCTTTACAAATATTGTGATAAAATCTTTAAAGCGTTATTTTCGTGCCAAAAATGGTGGGTTTTTGCCTCGTTATCAAGATTGATTTCAACCAAGGAATGATATTGCCACTACTATCTAAAAATGTCTCCAATATCACGCCTTAAGAGATTATGAAAAAGAGACTTAGAGCATATCTATTATCGAAAAATTCATAATTTAACACATATCGTATTTGCACTTTATACATAGCGTGTTTTGTTTTTCGTCTGGGAACTATCATTAAATGTCAATCATTTTAGAAACAACCATTCCAAATCGCATACGATTTAAAGATTCCGTTTTTCTAAATAGAATAAATGAAAAATAAACTATGAGCTATTCTCTTTTCTTTCGAGATTTGGACAAAATAGAAAAAATAAACGAATATGCGTTAATTTAATTTTTCCAGCATCTTTTTAGAACGCGACAAGACGCATATGAAAAGATGAGCGAAAATTTCATTCAAATGATTATGATAATACATCGAGCGTTCGATCCTTATGCTGTGTTAAATACCAACTTACCGTCTTTATTGTTGCCACGTAGTTTGCCGTCCCAAATGCGAAGCTGAGGCAAACATTCGGTGGGCGCTTCAAAGATTGATTGATCTACAGCCGAATGGTATTTGATAAATGTGATCCAGACAATCTCATGGCGTCGACCTTGAAAATGATAACGGCACACGGTATTCGGGGGTAATGTATGCTTTGGACTGGAAAGTTCGCCCGAAACACTTTCAAATGCACTCAATGTAAATTCACATTGGTTCGGCTGACGCGTGTACATTTGCGAATTGGCATTCACAAACGTCACCTGTGATATAGAGAAAACATCGGGTGGGGGAAAAGGAACGAAATACGTTAAACAACGTGCTGAATACTAATGAATCTAGAAATTGAATTTCATATCGTCAATTCGATGGAACAAATTTGATCATTTTAGTCGGATTGGAAAAAGAATCACAGATCTAATTGGTTGTTATTTACCTGGACCTGCAGTTCGAAGCCAAGCAAGTATGAAACTGGCGTTGGATGAAAGAGACTGTCATACGGCGATGTTTGAAATACGATCAGCATATCTGGACCGCTGGATATTATGTCTGGCAGTGAATCTCCACCACAAATACGGGCCAATTCTGGAAATTCCGCACTTTTGCCATCGTAAATTGTCAAATAGTCCTGCACTGATTCGCAATGGTTCCAAGCTCTAAAGCACACATATAAATTTCAATGAAAAAAAAACATTTATGTCAGTTTCGTGTTGTTTTCAAATGCCAGCCAACCAATTGCTGGGAAACAAACGTGTTCAGAATTGCTAAAAGCATCGCATCGCAAGCACCTAATCAAATACAAAGACACTCTCGATTCCCATTCATCCAGAATTCAAATTGAGCTCAAGAGTTTAATAAATATCGATTGGATGCAACGAAAAAATTCGTGTACAATGCGATGTACACGATATTAAGAGTCAATCCCTATAAACTGCAAGAAACAAATAAAAAAACAGTGTCCACTCACTTTTTTCATAGAGTGCGATTGTGGCGCCTTTCGTAGCGAATTTGCTTACACAATGCATTACATTCCGAATGGCGGTACGCAATAAAGTTCATGTTGGTAATTTTTTTCATTGCTAAATGAACTTGTTGCAAAGTAACGTCTTTGAACATTATTTTTAAAAGGCCATTGTATAAAGGCATATTATGTAGGGTAGAGGTATGAAAAAAGACTTGAAAACAATAGACGGTCTAGGGGAATTTAACACTATTTATTAAGTAGTCGACACATTTTCACAATCATCTAATGCTCCGTCAAATTCGAAATTATTTCCAAAATTGATTTTAATTCCATTTATTCTTGAATATTTGCTAGAAAAACTGAGCACTAATCATATATTTGCAATTTATCGTGATGATTGTACGTTCTCCGTTTCGTGCCATTTTTCTTTCGTTCTCGTTTACAACCACAGCCACAACCGATGAATGCATGTGTCAATACAAACAATTGAAGATCGCAAAATACATTGATTTCGGAATCTTTATTCGATTCTTTGGAAATCTAGGAATTCGATGCGATTGGCACATCGAATTCGGAGTCTTATTCCCCTAGACGATGGTGCTCCCATGATTTCGGAACTGATTGCCATTGTAACAGAGTGGTGGTCGCTATTGAACTGATATTAAATCGAATAGAATAGAAAATGCGTTTTTTATGCGCGCCCGATGGTGTACTAGTCGCGTATGCGTCTGCAAGAAATCGAACTGTTTCTGATAAATATCAGGTGAACAATATTTATAGCTTAAAAACTTATGCATGTGTGGGACAAAGAAATACGGAGAGAAGCGAACAGCGAGAAAGAGCGGAATAAAAGGAAGCGATGGTGAGTTGAATCGAGTGTGCTGGCGTTCGACTTCATTGAAACATTCATTGTGTATATATCGATTGAAAGTTAAGAGAGAGAGAGAGAGAGAGCTGATCCGAGGCACACAAAATCGAAATGAGACAATGCTCTGTTTAATTTTTATTCGCATGCACTTTCATCAGGCCAAAATAAAGTACATCATTGTGGGGATCAGATGTGAAAATTCCAAACCGGACCATTGTATTTGTAAAAAACAAACAAAAACCCAGCACCAAAACCATGAAATTTACTCCATCTGGAAAAACTATTTCGTCTATTTATTTAGCCAACTTAAAACGGTGCATCGGTACCCGCACCCATTCTCGATCGCTCACTCGCTTGCATCCAACCCATTCAAAATCTAAGTTCTGACCGCAAATGTTTCTTCATCGTGAGAAAATAATGTTGCCATGATTTGAAAATTCAATGGTTATGTCTCTCTTCACATTTGATTTCGTTGATGGTGTTTGTGTGTTGTGTTTCGTTTAACAATAAATAAGCAAAGCGACCAAGTGCGGGAGAGAAAAAGAAAAAAATGAAAGAGTACATCTTTTATTATTATAAATGTAATAGTTCACCACTTGTCACTGATAGTTACAATTATACAATACTTTGATTTATATGCCGTATTCAAGTCATTGCACACAAATTATGCTCCTTTTCATAGATTAACCGACAAAGCATTATTCAATCACATGCTTCAATCGCACACTCCACATTTTTCTGAAATGGAAGATCAGAGCTCAAAGAACTTAACATTTTTAATGATTTTTATTATTTGAATGCGGTTTCTACAACCAAATTGATAGAATTTTATCAGGTTGGAATGATATTGCGACGGAAAATTTGAGGTATTTTTTCGAATATCCCATTTTTCTGAGACGCTCTCAGTGAATTATTTTAATGGTAACAAATACACTTCATGATCACCTCCTGCACCATCGCATGAAAAAAATATTAATGACCGGGTTTCGTCGAACCAAATGTGGAAATAGGGTAAACATGTATTTAAATCTTCTTTGCAACTTGAAATTACAATACCCGACACAAATACATATATCACTTGCATTGTAAATAACTGAGAGACATTACAAAATTATACGAAGCAAAAGTTAAATGTGGGTATGCAATCAGGAATGCATCCATTTTTGGTTTTAACACACTCTAAGTAAGACATTGAGAAATTTTGCGAAGAAAAAACTAAAATTTGTTTGTGTTGAGGAGTTGCCGAAGAAGAAAAACATAATTTGATGGATGCACTAGAATGGAAACCTTTAATTTTATGCGTTTGCGTGTTGCTGCCTGAGAAACGACATTGGAATATATATTTTAACGTTGCCTGTAACTTGCATTTAATTTTTTTTTCTTTTTTTTAATGATGTAGAGTGGTTTTCTTTTCTGAGTATGTGGCAAGACATAAATGGAGGGACCCTTTCGCCCAAGTCAATTTAAGTAATTAAATTGCTCTGAATTTTACACATCTCCTTCGCAAAAACTCATTACATTCGAATGCTAGGATCGATCAAAAGTGAGATGAGAGAATATTTTTAACTGTACACTTTTTGCAGAATTGCGTCCTTTGGAAATTAGATGGTTTCTTAAGCTCATGTCCTTGCAGAAATAACCACAAGTTTTTCGTCAAGCATTTTATCAAAGGAAATGGAAAGACATCGTACTGCAAACTACTGTCGCAAAGTGAAAAAGAATGACCACCTATTTTTTCCTCCACGCTCACCACATACTATCGACTAAATGAATTTGATCCAAATAAATGAAGAAAAGTTGGTAAGAAGCATAAATATGTCGTAAAATTACAAGCAACGGCCATTCCGTGTTCAATTTTAAGTAGCAAGCAATGCAAAAGAACACACAATACTCATTTCAACCAATTGAATTCGAGTTTGCATTACTTGCATGCTATCAAGTAAACATATACCATTTTAATTCTATTCCAGTGAATTAAAAGCGAGTGACTAGCAATGAGCAACACAATATTTTATGAATATGTGTTCAAAATAGATTCGGAAAAGTTATCGAAAACTTTTGCCATCTAAGCATAATCGCTAAATTGCTCACAATTTCCTCCTTTTATCGCTATCACGCGAGCTCTCTCTCTCTCTCAATCCCTTTCGCTCGATCACGCTTCCTAATGTTCACACATCCCAACAAATTCGATCTTTCTCAAACATATTGAAATAAACACGGTCGCGCGCACATCTAAATTAATGTATTTTAATTTTTGAGTCAAAGTTACCTATTCTTTGAAACGAAGTTGAAAAACAATACATCAAATCTGCTCGCATACGAAACACTGTATGTATTATACAAGGGACGCTTTGAATTTCAGCATCAGCTAAATCACTGTCACTCAGACAATACAATTCAAACAATAGGGTTAACGTAAAACCGCCACTGTAAAAGATTTCTCAGGTAAAAATCACTTATCTCTACCTTGTGTGCTTTCAATTTGAAATTGCAAACGAGGTTAGATTTTTTTACATAATTTGAACAGTATTAATAAATTATTAAAATATTGTTGCGAAATTGCTCTTGAATTTTCCCACACATTGACAATGAGCAAACATTTTATTTGACCATGGACATGCTGGCAATAAGTGCGAAGAAATGTTCTTTTTTTAGATTTGACAACAATCTATCGGTCCAATTATTTGTTTATGTATTCATTGGTCTGACTTGGCAATCACTTTGATTTAAGAACAACAATGATTGATATATGAATTTAGATTATGATGATAGATGTCAATTTGTGAACGTTCAATGTAAGACTGAATCTTTATTTTAAAATTGATCTGTTAAGTCATGGTGAATAGTATGAAAATAATATCGATGATTGCTGAGATCCCTCATGAATGTGTGAGAATTATAATCTATTCACAACATATTGATTTGAAAGAGAAATACAAAATTTATTGAAATATAATATCACGTACAAATTTTGTTAAGAAATTCATTTCTATTTCCGTGAAACATCGGTAATATATTTCACTCCATCAACAAAAAATAAAGTTCTAATGATTCAATTGATTTCGTGATATTTCAATGATTCTGTACGTAGACCGAAATGTTATCCTCTCGAGTGTAACATTCAATTCAATGATTTCAATTTAAAAACTATATATTTTTGGTTTCACATCAATAAGTTGATAATAAAGGTCTTATTTTTACCCATTCATAGTTCCATCCAAAATAATTGAGGTTTCGATCAAAAACAAAATAAACATTTCTCAAAACACTCAATCCTGCTGTCTCGACAGCAAACGACACATTTTCTTCATGCCACAGAATTATTTAACAGCTATTGTTTGCTACGTCAGTTGAATAATTTTTCTGTGAAATATTTTCTCTCGCCATTTGAGTAAGTATGTCTAAATGGTTACACAACTGTATGCAACATGCGCTCCCCTTTCCCTCTCTCCCAAAAACGTTGAAACCCTAACAAACACGAAACCATGAAACAAAGCAAAAATTGTTATTTATTTTGACTGGTTTTTGTGTATGAATTTTATTCGTCTGGCATTTCATTAGAAGTGAAGCAACCAGTGTGTAGTGCCCGGATTGTGGACATCGGTGTTGGTTTTTGATACGCTGTGCCATAATCTCTCTAGATATGATATGGAAATATTTACCTTAACGATCGGCCATTTGATTCATGATGTCGCTCTTGCTGTTGATCTTTTAAGTACATTTTTTGTCCGATGGGCTGGCGGACGACGAGCATTGCATGCAAACCAGTTGGCGGTGGACGATGATGGATGTGATATTTACACGTTAGATTACGTGGATACATGCCGGGAAAGTTTGGCGACCGAATTCGACAGATTCTACAGTCAATTAAATGTGCAATCGAAAAAACTTGATAAATATTAGTGATATTATTTGTTTGGTGGTGGTGACGTTGTCGGTCCATGCTGTTGCTCTAGCAGAGTTGTGCCATTTACTTGTCATCGTATTCATCGATAAAATTCACCAATTTCGTTTTACGCCATGCAGTCGCACGGAATCAAACGACAACGAAAATTATCGTCATCAACGACAAAAAGCATTGAGCACGCAGTCTTTCTTTTTTGTGATTAAACTTGAAATGAATTATAGTTTTATCGGGATTTAATACGATTTTTATTGAGGAGGTGGCTTTAGATGTCTATCAATTAAAACGGAAAATATAGTCTCTTCAAGTTATGTACAGTAGATCCGTACTAGTGATGTCATTTCATGTCGATTTTCCTCCGAATAATCGAATATATTTGCCATGAAAATCTAAATTGTCAAATGAATCATTTCTGTATTTATTACAGCAGCAAAGTTATACTCAAACGATTTTTATTGTTGAATAAACCATTTATTAGAATATCATCGACTATCAATGGCAGTTTGAAGACATCAATGCATGATATGTTTCAATTGCATTTTTCCCTAAAATTCCCGAATGGGACATTCTTGAGGATCATTTCGAATTTATTAACGTCCTAAATATTATCTTCCGATTGTCGACAAAAGAATGCGGTTCTAATAGCTTACCGTCGATCGCAGTCATATACATTTTTGTTGCAATATTCCCCCGGAACATGATCGCCCGTCCAGATTCCTTTCTCATTTCTACACATTTATAGAGGTATGTTTTGAATACACAAATCGAAACGAATTTGAAATATAAAATTTGAAAAAATAAAATGAATCAATTTCCAGCAATCACACGAAAACAGTGTTTTAAACAGAATATTTGGACGACGAAAATTCGATTTTTACCTGAGTTTGGCATCGGAGCGTTTTAGAAACTTGTAAATTAGTCGAAATGAAAAGTTATTATTATTGGGCGTAAGCGTAAGTTGTGATTGCTGAGCGAACTTGAATAATTTCAGTGTAATGTTAATGGAAGAACTTTCGCTGTAATATACATTGTAGCCCCAGGCATTGCCGCACCATTTACCATCGCCATTCGGATTTCTACCAGTTTCGCCATCATTGTACACGTTGCTGCTTCTTGTCATATCTGATGATGAAAAGTTCTGTTCACTTATTGTCATATAGCCATCTGGACAGCCATCACTCGTGTGTGATGTAAATCGACCGACGTTAAATTTATCTATATTTATCTGTCATCGAAAAACAAGAGAGAAAAAGAGAGATATTCAGAAACTACGGCTATGACGAGGGTGGAGGGAGAGTCAGTTGACGTAAATTGACTGCAGATACCGAAAAAGTCTATCGGAAAGACTTTTGGATAAGAGAAAGATAGAAAACGAAAGTCTACATGCAGGCCGTGCATGGATGATGGTAGTTTGCTCATTTTTAAAAGAACATGACACGCGATGGCGGTTCGAATATAGTCTTATGCATATTTCACAGTCGGTCTACGAATCTTCATTTGATATTTCCAATTTTTTATATATATTTCGATAGATATCTATGTTATGTATGAATGCCATGGCATGAAAGTGGCACAGACATTTTCAGAAAATAAAGGCTAAAATATGTATCGCGTTCTACTATATTTACTTATGGCCCGTGAACATGCATTTCACATCTCAGGACGAATATTTAGGTCAACATGATCTAATTGCGAGCATAATATGTTTTCATCATCAATTAAATCAAACAGTTTGACTTCGGTTTGTCGAGTCGGTTAAATTTAAACATAGCTGAAGTGTAATTTAATTATGATTGCCTATCTTGGAGTGTAATTAATGAAATGCAATAATGAAGTTGAATAACTAAGTTTATGAAGTGGTTTTAAACATATTGATCCTTTTGCAGCAGGAAAAATGTCACTTACTTGTATAATATCGCCATGTAGTCCACCTGATGCTGTGAAGTTCAGATGGCATACAAATGGTAGCGACCCCGGCTTATCTACCTCCAATTCGTACGTTTTTCCTATATCGCCAAACCACGTGCGGTTGCACACTGAACACGACGAGCACATAGCATTTAATCACCCAAGAAAGCCATTGAAATCCAAAGAGAGGTAGAAAAAAATAGATAGATGAATTTGAGATACATTTGTGTGTATTAAGATGAGAAATTTTATTGCTTTATATTCCAAACGTTTTTATATTTAGAATGAAATAAATAATCTTTTTTGCACGAAAATAAGAACACAAAACATCAGCTCAAATCATCAATCAATAGTGATATTGATGTTACACTGAAACAAGGTTTATTCGCCGATTGCAAATTAGAAACAACATATTCACTGCTTTTTTGCAGTCCTATGGTTTTGCTGAGCTGGTGGCGGCTGCTGAGATCAGTAGCTGCTCAGCTATGGCTGGTCCGCCGCTGGTATTGTATTTCTTATGGAAGACATAACAGTGTCGTTTTCCATGGATAAACAACTATACGAAATACATTGCCAGCCATAGCTGACCAGCTGGCTGCTCTTAGCAGCCACTACCAGCTCAGAAAAATCAGAAGTCTGCTTTCTCTCTCTCTCTCTCTCTCTCTCTCTCTCCCTCGAAAAGGAATTGAACACACTCATATGATCAAGTTGGAATAAACGAACCAAATAAAAACACATGAGGAA
Organism: Obolodiplosis robiniae; assembly: GCA_028476595.1. Lineage (NCBI taxonomy): Eukaryota > Metazoa > Arthropoda > Insecta > Diptera > Cecidomyiidae > Obolodiplosis > Obolodiplosis robiniae. Next base: position 24,223,452 of record CM052017.1, read on the forward strand.
ATTTCAACACACACATACAAAAAGTACATCGCACACGAGCGATCGAACTGCGATGAAACACACATAATATGAAAAAGATATTGTCAAAGCAAAAAATAAATTAGTTCTGTAATAAAATCCGAAACTTTGAGTAGATGCAGATACAAATTGCTGTGTGCTGTCTCTGTTTTTCCCACTGATCTGCTTCTGATAGTAGTTGATATTGTTCGTGAACTTTTATGAAGTAATGTCATGCTGTTCGCAGAACGAGCCAAGCGTGTACGATACAGAGAAATAAAGGGAGGGAAACGAGAGATATTGGGAGCTGGCATTAGTGAGTTTTTTTCACATTTGTTTGGGAGGAAGAACGAATCACAATTGCGAAACAAAATTAATGTGTGCCGAGAGAAGGTCGGAACGGAATGGAAAAGTAGCGAAAACTTACAACGATATGTGAAACCACGCAACAAAGGTATAGATTTGCAAAACTACCAACTAAACGCACAGCAGTACAGAACTTAACAAACAATATACACGCTCGCTAGTAGTAGAAAGCTAACAAAACCGTCGAAGACTTCGCTCCAACCGACCCGAGCCAAAGAAAAATGAAAACACAATCCGATGAAATAGTAAATAAGCATGATACTTTAAAAGGTAAATAGCTATGGAAAGGAGCTAAAATGCTTGCGAACGACTACAAGACATTGAAAAATGTTGCGCTGAAAAAAATTTGCATTGTTCCGTTCTGTTTGACATAAATCAATCCGGTTCATTGCGAATCCGAAAGAAACTTGGCGAGAAAGTGAGCCGGGAGAGTGTGTTGGAAGTAAATCGCTCCAATGACTGCAAAAAACAAAAATAAATCACGATAAAAGAACGAGAATCGCCGTAGGAGGTGAATTGGTTCGGTGAAAAATTAATATATTTTTCTGAATATTGCATTGGATATCGCCGTCGAACGTTGATATCTTACGTATCATTTCTTTCATTGTATTGACGCAGCAGCCCTGTGCCGATGAACAATAATATTTAAAATACAAACGTTATATTGATTTCAACACGAGAGTGAGAAGAAGAGAGTAAAATATGCAATTCCAAAAAAAAAAATGTCAGTCTTACAAGTTGTTATAAACAATGCAATGAATAACTTAATAGGTCTACCGGTTGAAAATGTCGTTTCTTTCATAAAAATCAATGCTTTATTGAAGAGAAATGGATACAAATTTAATATTCAAAGTATTGCCCATCGCTAGCCACACATTTTTCCTATTTTTCTGGCAATTCACGGATACCCTTTCTGAAAAATTCGACCGGTTTGGCCGCAATCCACGAATCGATCCATTTTTTGACTTCATCGTAATTACGGAATTGCCTGTCAGCCGGGCCATGTTGCATCGATCGGAAGAGATAGTAATCGGATGGCGCAAGGTCTGGACTATACAGCGGGTGAGGAAGGACATCCCATTTGAGCGTTTCGAGGTAGGTTTTGACGACCTGTGCAACATGTGGCCGAGCATTGTCATGTTGCAAAATAACTTTATCGTGTCTTGCGACCATTTCCGGCCGTTTTTCCTTCAGTGCTCGGCTCAAACGCATCAATTGTCGTCGGTAGACCTCGCCTGTGATTGTTTCATTCGGTTGCAACAGCTCATAGTACACCACACCCTGCTGGTCCCACCAAATACACAGCATAACCTTCAGGCCATGAATATTCTGCGCGGCCGTCGGTGATGATGCATGGTCGGGGTATCCATACGTTGCCCGACGTTTTGGATTATCGTAATGGACACACTTTTCATCGCCAGTAATAATTCGATGCAAAAAACTTTTTTTTGTGTGCCGTTGAAGCAGTTGTTTGCACGTGAAAACTCGTCGTTCGACGTCTCTTGGCTTCAATTCATACGGCACCCAATGGCCTACCTTTCGGATCATTCCCATTGCTTTCAAACGATCGGAAATGGTTTGCTGAGCGACGCCAAGTGATTTTGCAAGTTCTTCTTGCGTTTGTGACGGATCTTGATCGATCAATGCCTCCAATTCATGGTCTTCAAACTTTTCCACCTGGCCGGGGCGTTCCTTGTCTTCGGTGTCGAAATCACCATCTTTGAACCGCTTAAACCACCGCTGACACATTCTAACGTCTATAGTATAGCCCGGGTAAGCTTCGGTGAGCAATTGATGCGCTTCGGTTGCTTTTTTCTTTAAATGGAAGAAGCATATTAAAACTTCCCGCAAATGTTGTTTTGATGGGATGAATGTAGACATTTTACGGCTTCCCAAAAAAAAAAAATGATTTTCACTAATGACCAATAACCTAGACTGGAATAATTAGACAATGACATGAAGTTTCTGATGTGACAGCTGTCATAGCCAAAATTCGCCTCAGAGTAATACATATGAAGTTGTCTGCAATAACGACATTTTCAACCGGTAGACCTATTACTAAACATTTTATGTTTGAAGTCTTCAGAATAAAATATGTATTTTTTTATTGGCTTTGAAAAACCGAGGCATAAAATTCCTCGCGCAAACACAGAATAACAAACCTTGATAATTTTTCTTAAGAGTGCAAATGAGATAAAATTTTATATTACTTTTGCTCTCGAAAAATAGTTACTAGCACATTGTTTCTTCCATACTTTTTTATCACGTTTTCACAAGAATACTTCAAGTATCACGGATTTACTTTGAGGGTCTCGTACATTTCCAACATTATTACTATTTCAATCGTGAGCAAAATTGCATCGGATCTCTTGTTCCAGTGATTTCACTATTTCAATTAAAATGATAGCATTATAAGCATTCATGCTTTTTTGTATAGAAACGGAAATTCGATTAATTTGAAAGCATCGATGAATATTGGGTGTACAATGCTCGTCTGCATGTTCTGCCGCCACAGACAGACGTTACTGAATGACATTCATTTCGAGCATACGATGGGCGGCTACCGCACTCTCTTTCTTTCTTTCTTTTTTTCTTTCTTTCTTTCTTTCTCGCTCTCTCTCTCTCTCTCTCGCATCTATCACATTTCCCCAAATAAATTGCTAATAACTAAATAAATATATAACCGCAGGGAGTGATGAATCTAAATAAAATTTACTCTAAGATTTTAAAATGATATAGTAGTGGGTGTTCGTGCGAGGGCGCTTGCACGATTTCTGTCGTTCACCTCCATAAATCGCATTTAATGAAACTTCAAAGCTTTCATTAGCCTTTAGGTTTGGTACAGATTGTTTATATTTAATACTCGAGAAAGAGTTAATTGCACACAGACGCCTGCCGTAGCGTTTTATGCGTGATATCGCGGCTTCGACGTTTCTACCCAGATTTTGACTATTCTGAGTAGAAAATTAGGTTTTACCCACAATTATCTGTCAAACACATTAAATGCAGACTCTACAAATAAACTGTACAAATCACAAATTATATTTTCTCATACTTTTTTCTCGGTGAGATTCGACTTCAATCGTTGACAATCTATAATATTGCTGACATTTGAGCTTTCTACTCAACTGTTGACTTTTTAGGTAGAAACGTCTTGATAATATACGTAAAACGCAACGATGAGTGGCTGTGTGTGGTGTAACAAATCGGTGCAATGTTCAACCATGAAACTAATTAATCATTCTTATGAGTCGATGTATTTAAATTAAATTAAAAGAAGCCATCATACGCTCGCGTAGTAAAATGACATTCTCTAGTCTCGCCTACAAATTCACATATTGCGATATGTTATTAATATATATCAATGTAACGCTATAACGTGCAATTTAAAATTATGTGTGTGTAATAACGTGAATTCGATAATTTTCCAAATAGAATTTTAACCGTTGAATGTTGATGGCATTTACATACCTTCCCAAATTAAAATCGAATTTTATGTGTCACTCTTAAACACCGAAATGAAAATAGAGGCGATAGACTGGAAAAGCGGCGCGTGACTAGGTAACCTGTCAAATTTTTTCATTAAAATGTGTTCTGATTCCATTTTCTAGCCATTGTGGCTACTATTCTAGGAATCATTTTATTCTAGATCTATATCAATACCAGACGCTGTGCCGATTTTCAATAAATGCATGAAAACTAATGTCTTTAATAACCGGGTTATTGAAATGATCTTGGTGGCAGCACGCAGTACATTCAGCGAAGTAAATCTACTAGATTCAGGAATACATTTGATCACTTATGCCTATACACTTCATTGAGAAGTGATCGAAATTCGACATCGGACGATAAGTGCAAACGATTTCATCATCGAACGTATGAATTATGTCAAAATAGGAAGGGATAAATCAAGATAATACGTATCACCTTCGGGAATACCTGCGTGTACCTCACTTGGCCCAATATTTTTCTCCGTGTACATGATTGACCTACCCGACGTAATCAAAAGAGCAATTATTTTAAAATAGTGATATTAATAATAGCAGGCATCAGTTAACAATTAAATGAGACGTGAGGTATTGCTGGGGAGCTTTTGGGACGTAAGTCCAGAAAAACCATGAAAATTGGGGATTTGGCCTCCTATGCCCTATGGAGGTTTGAAAATTGGGCCTGAAATACAGTGAGCCCTCTTTTGGGCGAAAATTGCAAATTTCCTCTTATACCTGAGTTATTATGAATATAATCGTCAAGACGCTTTTATTGCTATCCTTAGCATCGAAATCGGGATAGCCGTCTGAGCTGGCCTATGAAAGCCGAGAAATTGCAATTTTTCAAAAGGCCACTGTGCCTCAACCACTCAACATACAGGATTCATAGATATACCATTAGACAGTTCTTGAAGTCGGCGAATTGGACAGCTTGGATGGATATTATTGTCAAAAAACCAGAAGAAACTCCTTCGGCCGCCAAATTTGACCGATTATCTCAAAAACTGGCCCAAAATGTTTTTGTTTTTTTTATGGAAGAGTAGCTCAAATATGAATAAAACATTTGCGGCTTATGTCATGTCTTGAAAATATCTGGTTCACTCTCCTGAGATGGAGAGGCGAGTATGTCTGTGTTATTTTGAAAATAATAAGTAAAATTGAATTCACAGAAAATGTTGCGAAGTTCACAATTACCATACAAAAATGGTTAGAAAATGTAATTAATATATAATGAATCTTTCAAGATATTATTTATTTATGAAATTCACATTGTATCAAATTGAAACTTTCAGTATATTATTTTTATAAGAAAAAAAAAGTCTAACAATTTCAAGTCATACCGATGAGATTTGGGAAATATTTATATGGGATTTCAAAGTTCAAAGTCAAATGAATTTGAATCTTATTGCTCCATGTAATGAGGTTCATTCTTGAAATGAATAACACCATTCTCACGCAAAATCTTCAAATTGTTTCTCTCTCTCGATACTCTGAGAAAACGTTCGTTGGAACTTATGAACAAAAATTTGCGCTCTTTTTTATTTCACTTCAAGAATCTATATTTTCACGAAGCTTTGTATTGTTTTCTTCAATAGTGAAGTAATAATTCAAAGTCAACATCAACAATGGCTAATAGTTCCCTTCTCGCTATCGGCGAGTTTTAACCAAATATCAGTACATTCGCAAACATGGCACGGGTGATTCGTAGTACTAATCAAACCAAATAAATCTCATCGTAATGACTTAAAAATTGGGGTTACATATTCGCATAGTAACATGATGATATGATAAGAAATAAACATAACCTGTGAACCCGTAGACTGTTGGATAATGTGCGAAAAAGTTAGTTTTACGTGTGTAAGACCATTTATATCTAATGAAAATGTATTTATTTAATAAAAAAAATGAATTTAATTTATATATCAATCAAATTGTTGTTTATCGCTTGATAAGATTTTTGCCCTTCTTTCTGGCAAATGTCGATTTTTCAAGAATCGACTTGAACTAAATGCTATGAAATAGGTACATCCGTGCTAGTCAATTTTTGGTCCAATGTGCTGTCGAAAAAAGATTCCAATGAAAATCATTATTTTGTCTAATTCCTTTCCCCAAATTGAATCATGAACAAATTACCATACTGAAACATTCAAATCGTGAGAATATTGTATCAAGAATGCCGTGAAAATGTAAGTGAAACCAGATTATTTTGAGTTTTTTTTACACAAAATTATTGAGGACTTTTTAATTCTCACCAAATCATGGTAACAATGGAAATAATCGTGAAACAACGTGCACCCGCATTATTTTGCCGAATCAGTTTGAAGCTTTAGTATTTTTCCTATCTAATTTGATGGTTACCGATTATTTGATATAATTGAGTTCAAAATTCCAGCAGCAGAAAAAGCAACTTTAATTTTGACGGGATGACAAAGATATACTGAATATTTAAGCCTATTGGCAATGCTTTAACATGTATTACTGAGAAATATTAAACGCGTAGGAATAAAATTTCTCACTTCATCTCTCAACAAACATGGATAGGTAACCGAAAGTCCCAATGTTGATTTTGGCCTGAGTGATTTCCTAGATGATTTCCAATCTTTCCGTACAAACTGAAATTTGCCATTAAGCTCGATGCGAGCGTCATCAACAGCGTTCAATAGGAACAATATGTACGTTTGAAACGATGACAGCGAAGATGTGGAAAACGTGATTCGGCAGCAGCTTGAGTTTATGTAACATAAGCGACGCGAGCGCCCTCAGCTCCAAAAGGCATATCAATGTAATTTAAAACATCGAATCGAAACTAAACAGCGCGTCAAATTTAAAATTGAGGGTTATTGCAGCACCATGATGAAGAATTTGGCCTTCATTTCGATGATAGAAGGGCGGTTATATCTGTAAAATGGTTCATTGCTTTTAAGTGAATTGTTGAACTTTCAATTAGGTAAATACGCAACAGGCCGCCGTTGCATTGATTGTTTCATAACTGCTTCGTTTCGTTAAATTTATATTGAAGCGAGCTCCAGAAATCAAATGATAATCATCATATTTGCCCATTCATCATTTTAATCTTGTCGAACTTCTGTAACTGTAGATCTTAAGTTTCTTACTTGTTTGAATGAAGATAGACGAGAGAGAGAGTGAGGAATGTGAAGTTTGAAGCTCAAAAGCTAACGATGAACATCACCATTAACATAATCTCAGCGAAAAATTTATTTTCACTGTATAATGTGTGTGAAAGTGGCACAAAATTGTATTCACGCTTCACGACCCCATTGAAAATCGCAACATGAAATTTCAACAATGATAAGCACCGAAATAAAAGTCAACATTAATTAAATGTTATGACAACAATAATGCTAACAATTTTAGTATTAGTAGCAGTAGCAAGGAACGGCATATTTATATTTGCAGCTAGAATGGGCCAAATACAGAGTGGGGGATGGAAAGAAAGCGAAAAAAAGAGGGAGAGAGAGAGACTAAGAAATGAGATTTTGGTCTTTCGTTGATGAAACGTAGTATTTAAATCATTTAATGATTTTATAAATCTCATAAAATATACGCATTGCATTCGTTTTCAATTTAATGTCAGTTTTTCTGATAAATTTATAATCATTTTGAAATATGATACTCAAAATATATCTTAGTCATGAGTTCAATGGATAATTAAAATATTTTTCAATGTAGTTCAGTGTGATAGGGTATGGTATGGACTGAAATCAAATCGCTTCTTCATCATTTCACCATTTCATTATATATCCGCAATCCTATTATTTATGCACAATTGGAAATCCATTTCCTTGCGTTTGATTCTCATTCTGTGGCCATGCACTTCATTACCTTATCGAGAGTAAGAGAGGAAGAGGGAGTGTGAGAAATGCTCGGTCGATGCGAAATCGGTGGAAACTGTTGGAGAACACATACTAGCACACGCTTAACTCGTACACATCTACACATTCTCCACTCATATTCAATACGCAAATTTTATGATTATGTCAATGAACGTCACTGCTTGACTTGCAATCAATCAATTATATGATTTCCCCTAAATGAATACTGATATTGAATACCAAATACTAAACTGATAGATTTAAAAAATAATAATCGTATATTGGGGCTGTCAGGTTTTTTCTAGCACCGATCCGGTCCGGATTATACGTACGATTTTTTAAAATGATATGAAAGACAAAAATATATATTGTTCCCGGAATAAAGACATAGAGATGTGATTGAACATTTGAATTTATTTTTGGTTATTGTCTATTGATGGACAAATGTTTGTGATGTAAGGTTTCTTGAGAATGTAACGGTTATGCATGAAGAAGTAATATAGTGATGCCAAGAAAAAATTCATATTAATAATGGGAATTATATTTATGTATGGTTTTTTTACTGGAAATAGCTATCAAGCGAATCAATGTGGTGAAAATTTATACGCGGTGTCACCACTGTATTTTTCAATGCATTTAATTAAAATCTCAAAAGGAAATTGAAAACAAAGCCGCGTAAGTCCGATTTTTTTCCTATCGATCTGAGTGATCAGTTAGTGTTTTGGTTCAAAATACGGGCCAATCCGGATCAATCCGGGCGATCTGGGAACCTTAACAAATACTCAACCATCTCTCATTACAGATCATAAATTTGTCTATATTTTGCCAAATATTTCGTTCAAAATGGCTTGAAAATGCAACAAATTGTTTCCAAGTAATGATGTTTCTGAAGCCTTAAAATTTGAGATGAATGAGATTTATGTCGCCGCGCTGCCATTTTTGTTGTTGCCACCAACTTGTTTTTACTTGCAAATGTCAACGTTGACAACAGCATTCTCCTAGAACTTTTTCCCGTTTCGCTGAAAATCTTTCGCTAATCAATAATTCAAATCTAATATTTGCTCAATGTAATTTGAAAATGTTCAATGGAGTCTGACTTGTTTGCAATGAATATTCGAATGCTTCGCCCGCCACAGTAATATATGAATGGTTTCATAATGAGAGCTCTTCGACTTCAAGGCCATTCGCCTGATTTGCTTTTTCCAAGTAGTTTTACACTGTCTGTAGTCAACTATCTCATAACATTATGCAATCATATCCAATTATAATGGAATTTTATCGCTATTTCGTGCTTTGGCTCCAGCTATTATCGGCACTATATTGACTTTTTCGCTTCGAGAGTCATCCAGATACAATAATTGATTGTATCCCCATAAAAAAATCACGATAAATTGCAACATATTCAATAAAAATTATGTAATAATATTCAATGGGGAAAATTCCAGTGAGGATTCGTTTTTATTATCGCGCGATTATTGATTCAGTTGGAGAAATACTGGCAGACATAGTGAGTCTCTCTCTCACTCTCTCTCTTTCTGTTCTGTATGTCGAGCCTCGGCGTGAGCCGAACTGCCACTGACGCATTTGTTGCAAACTGCTCGTTTCTGCCATACTTATGTAAGTTTCAAACATATATTCAACCGTATGCATTGAAATATAGAGAATGAAATCGGTAGGCAAGGCCTGCGGGGACTCAACCGGGTATCTGTAAAGGGTTGATTCTTACATTTTCCTTCCATCTGATATCACACGACAATGTCGCTTTTGACGTCGTCGGATGCGTTTGAAATGAATTAAGCGATTTGTAATGTTTATTGTATTTCTTTTGTGTGTTTCGTGTTGTTCTTCGCAATCATTGTCAGTTGTTTCATACAGCATACACGCACACGGCAAATTGTGAGATTTAAAATGCGCACATTTCTTCTGTTTTGATTTCATCGTAGTCTAAATCTCTCTCTTTTCTATCTCTCTCTTTTGATCTATTACTTTCGATTCCTCTCTCTGTCCCTCTCCATATTTCATTTTGCGAATTTAGGAAGTTGCTCCACTACTCAGCCCGATGGTCGTTTGCCGTTTGTTCGAAAAATGTTTGCAAGCCGTGATTATTCCCCTCCTATTCTTGTGCTTACAGCGTCTACGTTGTTCTGTTCGTTGCGTTTTTTTTTAATTTTTTCTGCTAATTTGTAGTTGATTTGTTCATATATTCCGAGCTGCTGCTTGAATATTTTCTATGTGTCACTATCATATGGCTTACATGGCGCGCATTTAATATGTACGTCGCAAAGCATTTTTGGCATGGTAATTTTGGATTTTCTCTCGACGATTCTTGATGCTGTTTATTCGTGCTCACGGTAAAGTTGAAGTGTACCTTTAAACAGCTACTTTCTTTCGCTCTCATTGTTTTTCTACTTCTAACTACATAGTTTCATTTTCGATATCATCAACACGCACGCACTCGTATATAATGCTTGAGAATAATCCTGACTCCAATGTTTCCGACTCAAATATATTCAAGACTGAAACACATCACTGATAAGAGATAACGGAAAGGTGTCTTCGGCAAAGATGTAGATCTTGTCAATGCCTTACATACGTTATCAGTCAATTCCTGTATGACACAAGTTTTCCAAAGACAAAACTTCCATTTTTTCTAATCAGATGTGCAAATCGAAGAAATGTTTGGTTATTTTTCACACTTGCGTTTTTTTAGTTTCAATTTTGCGTGAATAATTTGAGTCATGATTAATCTGAGGCATTCATATATGCTTCGAGAAGATCTCTACATTAGTTTCTGTTGTTCGGTCATCCCTTAGCCAGGGCCTTATTTCTCAAAACTTGAGAAAATCTCATTTTCAAAGTATCTCACGAATAAGCCATGAAGCAAGAGAAATATAAATATAGAAACGAAGGATACATATATATATATATATATATATATATATAAACACGCAAAATTCGCGCGAATTTTCGAAGCAGATACATAGTTGCCGAATGAAATGTTGAGAATTTCTCATTTTTTCTATATTTATCTCCTTGGTTGCTATATTCATCTTTCGCTTGTACATAATTTCGCTTTGCATTGACACATTTGTTGAGAATATTTTTTTTTTTTTTGAAATAGTGCCCAGAGCCTAGCTATGATGTTGCCGGCTGCCAGTGTTTACAGGCAAATTTACTTTCTCAATGTATTCAAATTAAAGTTTTCGCGTTAGCTTTGCTTATGTGCGCATCCCTTCCTCTCTCCTACCCTATGTTTTTCCCGCTGCATTTATACACTTCTTTTGCTGCGTTTAACGTATTACCTTTTTTCAATATAGCTGTCACTTAACTTAAAAAAAAAACAAATTAATTATTTATTTTGCCTTTTAAAATACGGATCGAAAGCTTTGTGCTACTTTGGGAAGTGAGTATAAAAAACGTTTGATGCCTCTACTCAATAATACGACATGCGTATGTGTATGTGTTCGTGCATTGAGAGTATAAGCCTATTGCCACCGGCTAACAAACGTTTACACAATTCACTGCTCATTTCAATGCCGGGGTATTATTAAACACAATTTTAAGTGGATTGATTGATGTGGAAATATGCATTATCGGAAATTATAGCGTGTGGAAACCTTTTCAGTCGTTTTTCATCTACGGTAACAATGATTTCCGCCGTACTGGAGCGAAGGAGTCGATTTTCAGTTTGTATTTAAATTTCCACTTTAATACAAATTTGAGCAAAGTTTCGAAAGCATTTTGTGGAACGCACAAATTCTGGGGCAACAATCAAAAGCAACGCTCTATTATATCAAATATAGACACAGCCGACATTAAAATTTCACCGAGCTACATCAGATCAACATCGCTACACACATATCTTCGATGTTTGAGTTGTACGTTTAATAAGTATACACATTTGCGCCGGAGAAGATACCAGGCACACAAATCGTATCGACAAGCTTATCGGATGTAGGCAATGCAGCAGAAAATATTTGATTGACTACGTCCAAATAAATTAATTTGGCATGTATGGACGATGATCTTGGCGGCCAATACTAGGAATATTCACTCAAACATAGCACTTACCAACTCATTCAAGATACAGATAATGTGCCATGATAAATTCGATTGTCCACCAACATTTATTAATTATAAATAACACCAAATACTTTCCCTTAACTCCAATTATGTCTGCATAAGTTTTGCGAATATGTGTACACAGAGAATTTTTTACCGTGAATTCTTACGGGAAATGCTGTAGAATAGGTGCTTACAAGTTGCAGATCATGTAGTGTTTTAGATTTTTACCGTGATTTCACATAAACATTCATGTAGAAACCAAACTTTAATCCAGCTTGACAGCTGTTGGAACAAGTTTCCCAATTCAAATATTTGGGTTGCATCTTTTCGGAAGATGGCAAGTTTAATAAAGAGTTTGAACAGCGTAGGGTTAATGGAAATAAAGTAGTAGCGCAACTTAGATCACACGGTTTCAATAAACGTGAATTGAGTATAGGAACAAAGATGTTGATTCACGGGTCAATCTTCAGACCAACTATTCTATATGGTAGCGAGAGCTGGGTTGATTCTGAGAATTTGATTCATGATTTAGAAGTGTCTGATATGAAAGTGTTGAGAATGGTTTCGGGAGTCTCGCGCCGCGATCAGTGGGAAAACAGAATCCGAAATGAGACAATTCGGGGGGATTTAAACGTCAATTCGGTAGGAGAGGAAGCGAGAAAATCCAGACTGAAATGGTTTGGTCATGTTAAACGCATGGGAGAAGAGCGATTACCGAAATGGATTCGGTTCGCCGAAGCTGATGGGCCGAGAGGTAGGGGTAGACCACGTAGACGTTATTTAGATTCTGTTAAATATGATTTGAATGCTCGGGGATATGAATGGTGTGTTGAAACTCAAAACTTGGCTCTCGATCGGAGTTTGTGGAGAGGTATTGTTAGGGGTATATGAGGCATTTCGTTTCGTAAAACAGACCAGACGCTGAAAGGCAAAAATGGTCTATAAATGTTTGTTGTTGTTGTCGACAGCTGTCAATGTACTTTATTGTTTACCAACTTCTTTGTAGGTAGAGTTTTTTTTATGTTAATGAACTATAAAAAATCTTAACTATTGCAAGGTTTGTCGAGTAAGCGTCTTTTCTTCAGGGAGTCACTCATCGTTATAAATTTCTCCATGAAATTTGCTCATCTTTTTTTACCGCTTGCACCACGTTTACCGGAACTATTCAAAATGATAATGGGGTATCACATGAATTGCAATCAATTCCGAAGTCATTTGATCAGAGTATTATGAAGCTACCTGCACTTCAGATTGAAAAGCACTAACAAGCCTCTTTTGAGATCCATTTTTCACATATTACCCTGATACAATGGCAGTGATTCTAAAACCAAGCATGAATTATTGAAAAAAAAGGAAGAATATTTCCCAAAAAACATCAATATTGAGACTTTTAGTTTCATTGTGGTTTTGAGAATATGAATCTATATTTTCGTTATTTTAGTTGATTATTATTAGTATACAAGGTGCGTTCGAAAATAGACGAGACTGAGCTAAATTAGAAACGACAGGAGCTTTGTTCTAGTAAATTCGAGTTTATTTATTCAAAATAATCCCCTCCGGCCTCGATACACTGTATGGCGCGATCCTATAGCTTTTCGAAAGAGTGCCTCAGGTCATTGACCGGAATGTCCGCCAGGTCGGTACAAGCCTTTTGGATGGCCTCTACGGACGAAAACGTTTTCATTTCATGGCCAAATGCAATTTTCCGAATAGGTTGAAGTCACAGGGAGCCATATCAGGCGAATACGGTGAGTGATTGATGGGTTAAATGCGATTTCTAATTAAAAAATCAGTCACAAGAGTGGATCGATGAGATGATGCATTATCATGCAATAAGCGCCAACTTCCTTTTGAACGATATTCTGGCCGAATACGACGAATACGATGCACCAATCGCTTCATAACACCAAGGTAGAATTGTCTATTAACCGTTTGGCCCGGTGGAAGGATTTTTCGGGTGGTGGCTCATCATCTTTGAAACGTCTAAACCACTCATGAACTCTGGCATGAGATAGGCAATCATCGCCATAGACTTTTTCTATCAATTCAAATTTTACGGCAAACGATTTACCGATTTCAAAACGAAATTTGATATTACCTCTATATTCGAAACTCATTTTTGTATCGATGTAACAAACATACTGTCACTTCAGACTCAATAACTTCGCTTCCACTGAACAGAATGTCACCAAACATTCACTGGAAGTCTGGGAGAGATGTAACTTTCCAACGCACTATCTCATTCACAGATGGCGCCACAAAAAATTATGACAAAAGTCTCGTTTATTTTGGAGCGCACCTTGTACGTACCTATTCTTTCACACAGTGGCTTTCGCACACTGCTTCTTCTTCTTCGCACCATGTAATGATAGTACATGCGCTCAAAGTAGTGTCGCTCACAATCGTTATAAATCTACGGCTGTACGGCATATTTCTTTGATTAAGTAAAAAAATCAATTCACGTACAAGATTTATAAATGAAAAATCGGATTTCAAAAAATATTTTTTCGTTTTACATAAATAATAATGCAGACTCCTGGTTTTGCTGAGCTGATAGTGGTTACTGAGAGCAGCCAGTTATTTAGCTATGGCTGGCAAATAAATACATTGCCAGCAGCTGACCACTGGCCAGCCATAAATGAGCAGCTACTGCTCTCAGAAACTGCTACCAGCTCAGCAAAACCATAGGACTGTTATAATGTTCAATAATAACGATAGCAACATCAACAGCTGACCAGAGCATTTATGTAGTAAATAATGAAACAAAAACGAATAAAACAAGAGCATGCAAATACACTATGTGTCCGTAATGCAGTGTTGCGTATACAGTGTGGCTACGTGGTCAAGTTTCCAACACTCAATCTTTGCTGACACAACATTAAAGAAGAAGCCGTATTACGCTTACAAAGAAGAAGAAGAAGCAGAATGAATTTGATTTATGCCACCTCATGTACAACATAAAATGAAGAGGGAAAATAAAAGCAAATTTGCCAACGCCATAACACTGGACGCATCCACTTTTTGTGTTGCGCTTTAGTTCAGGCGTTAACTGGTCATAGCATTAAACACAATCATTTTCCTTCCATTTGTCACAAGCAACCCTTGTTTCGATCTATTTTCTTGATTTTATAAAGAATGGAAATATCCAACAAAATGTTAAATATATTTGAAAAAACTGAGTTTTTCATCCAAATCTAACATACCTACCTCAAAATTTATTGAGATTTATCCAGATTTATCAGTCACGACAAATTGACAGCACGATAATATACGCCAGAGAGATTATCGAGCAGAACTATCCAGCACGAGTATTCATTTTTTTCTTTGAATGTATCGTTTTGATAGCCAAGTATACAGCTTGGTGTTTTGACGATGAAATGTTCAACACACCGTAAACAAATGATAGTAACCATAGTCCAATTCATTGTTTGGTTTATTTTATATTCAATTCAAGCAAGAGTCTCCCCAGAACATCGAACTAAAATGGTGCTCACAAAGGATTTACAAGAGAGAAAAAGAGAAAGAGAGAGAGAGAGAGAGAGAGAGAGAGAGAGAAAGAAAGAAAGGGCTTGGGCAATAGGAAGGAAAAAGACTCCACATTGATTTCGAAGAAGTTAAAATTTCTGACGGCATGGCCAAATGCCGAGGGTCCTGTCACACTCGTTGCAAATTATTTCTCTCTTACTCTCTCTCTCTCTCGCTCTCTCTCTCTCGCTTTCTCTCTCTCGCTCTCTCTCTCTCTCTCTCTCTCTCTATTTCTCTCTGCGTGTATGTTGTATTCCTGACGCTCAAACGTCTGCTGTATAATTTTTTAAATGGTAAGCCGGAAAAGAAAACCCATTTTATGTTTGCCTGTTGTTAGATGAAATGGAATGATTTTTTTTCAGGAAATGATGCCAAACTCTAAAATATCAGTTAGCACTGAGAAGCGGGGTCTGCCGTTGCCTCGCAGTGTTTTTGTATGTGTGTATTTCATAGCCCCACGACCAAACCGCTTGGTTGAAATTGTTTGAAACCAATTTCAGTATGATTTATGAATATGCATGTCGTATGGTTAACAATATGTATCTGAACTTATTCTCATATTTTCTCGGTGTGTCAAATCGGTGTGGATGTTTGAGTATTTCGTGAAGTTTTTCTGTTTTTTCATTTGTCTACTGCTGATATTTTTATGGTGTGTCCTTAGACTTTTGTATGTATTTCACAGGCCATTATCGAATGCGTACGTAAAAGAGTGTATTCGAGTTGACAATTACGGGCAAGATTCCAAAGAGCTTTTGAATTCACGGGTTGTTTGCTCCCTTCTTGTTATATTCCAGAGCCACTTTTTTTCTCTTTTATTTCCAACCGCCCGACACATGCCAGATTACGCAATGAATGAATTTCTATGGGATGTATGCATTGTGTTTCTAATTGTTTTTGATAAATGTTCCATCAGCCATGACAAGCAAAAAATTAAAGAGCGAACAGCAAGAACAAAAAGATATATAAAAATATATTTCATAAAATGAGATTTTTTTTATCGTTGTTTGTTTTCTCGACTTTCGAACATTTTTATTCACTTATTGCGTGAGACAGATAGAGCTCCAAAATGGGGCGAACACGGTTTTTCACTGAATAAAATTTATTGAATTCGACGCAATAAAACAAAAAAGTGTCAAACTTCTTCTTCTCCCTTATGAAGAAAATAAAATTCATCCACCAAGAGAAAGGGACGGCGGCGGCGGCAAGATAATGAAAAAGTATCACGGGTATTGTCGGATAGAATCATGCGTGATATTCGTGCTTCTTGTTCCATTTTTGTCATCATAAATTAAGACATTTCAAATTTATTTCGATTGGGTAGATATGCGAGTTTTTTTCCGTTCGCCATCGTTTCACCGCAGCTCATGCTTAGATCAAAAGCTTTTTTCATCTTGCGTTCGCAATCGACGATGTCTACATCGAAAAATTTCAGGAACACAAGAATGCCATCATCCCAAGCAGACAACGGTTAGGCCTTTTATTTCATAAGCGACTTTTTTCCGTCGCGAGCGTGTATAAAAAGCTTTTTTGCGAATGTGACATTGCTTCACACAGCTAACGACTGTGCACAGGCGAATTGTGCTGCGCAGTTTTTCAGTTATTTTCCAATAATTGATTGAATTGTCAATCAAATAATATTATCATTTAACATACATTCCATCGATTTTCGTTGCTTTTTTCATCTTCGTGTGCAGTTCAAACGCATAACATCTTAGCGTACGTGCGTATTTTCACAATCCTTTATCATTGCTGGCTGTCGGATCGAGATGTCTTACATTTTCACGTTTGCAGAGCGACAAACACATACTCACGCTCCAGCTGTAGCAGCGAGTAAGCCAAATCTGCACATTTTATTTAGATGTTTCTTTATATGACAGTAGAAGACCAAGGAATGATAGAATGCAAAATGTTGAAGGAAGTCATTTCAAGCGACTGGCGAAAAGGAAAAAAAATCTTGACACACGCGAAATAGGAGCTTGCGACGATTCGAAATTACGATTCGAATGGTTAGGAAAATTGTCACTCTCTCTCTCTCTCTCTCTCTCTCTCTCTCTCTCTCTTTCTCTCAATTTTTTCCTTGGATGAGAAACCGTATCCCCTTTCTCTTTACCGAATATAAGTTTTTATATAGAAAAATAATGTCTAGCACAATATTTTCGGAAGTAAATTTTGGCAAGCTGATGCTATTTTCGTAGTCCTTTCGCGTTTAGCCTTGGTACAAAAGTAACAATGCATTAAATGATTACTTTAAAGGCAGGAATCAACGAATGAATTGAATCCAGCAGAAGAAATTGTAAAACTGAAAATTCATGATAGCAAAGTTTTTTGGAATTATCGGCATTAATAACAGAAAATTAGCCAAATGATGTGGGCTCGTTTAAAACAACATAAATCAATGTAAATAAATATAAGACGTGCGTACGGCGCAAATCAGATGAGAAATTTTATGAGCTTATTCTGAGCCACAGAAATTGACCACACCGCGAACAAGCATTCTTGTGGAGCTCGCGTTGGAACCAAATCCGACATCCCTCAGTTCCGGCCATAGCCCATTACTGGCAACAGCATAAGGACCTATATGTGTGTGCCCACTCTCGTCACCACCATTAAAACTTATGATCAACAAATAAAAGTTTGAAATTTTTAAACATAAAGTTTCTTGAACGTCATAAATGAAGCGAACGGATGGGCATGGAATTGATGGGCAACGATGGCAATGGGTACGTGTACAAATATTGAATGTTTATGAATAAACCGGGTGAAATTCTGTTTTTGATGTGTATGGACTTTTACGCGCAGACTTTTATGATTTTTCAAATGAAAAACTCGTAAGCTGCCCTAGAATTTATGCCATATAGCTTTTCTACCGATTTTTTACAGGCGTTGCGAAGCGTTTTCCTATGGATTAGTCGTGAAAAAAGAATGCACAGCAGAACCCGAGTTTATGAATAGTTTCCTTGACGTTGCTCTTTTGCTCAGTATTTCAGAAAATGAACAGCAACATTATCGCTTTTCTTTGGATATATAGACTATTTTCAAATATTCTATGCCAAATAATGTTATGAATGGAGTTTTTTTTTGTAAATTACATGTCGAAATGTAGTTATTTTGCTTGCGTAAATATACTGTCGAACATTAAATGCAAATGGCGAAAAAAGATTTGTTGTTTGTTTGTTTTGTTTCTAGAGACCGCAAAAAGCGGCAACATCACGAACAGAATGCCACAAAGATAGGTACGGCTTCCTTATTTATGTAATCCAATCAAATACAAAAGAAATGAAAATTTCAAAAGTATGTGAAGGGTTTGGCGCCTTCGAAATTGCGAAATAATTTCAATTTATTTACAATTATTTTGAAATATTTAAAACAAGTTGTTTGCTAGAAAAATATTCGACATCTGCCAAAAGTGCTTAAGACCCAAGATGCGGTTATCGATTTACCTCATTTCGTTGCATTCCATTCCAGTTTTGTTCATCTTTCAATGAGAAGTGAGCCTATCGCTGTTCATCTTCCCTCTTTTTCTAAAACGCATGTTGAAATTAAATTCACATGTAAGCTGTATAAAATATTGGCTGTGCATTCATTTTAGCTGCGAACAAGAGTGGCAATGCGATTTTGTAAATATATCAAAGTTACACTTTTTGTATGTATTCATTTCGTTTTCCCCGTCGTTGTTTTCATTTCGATTTATATCGGAATAATAAATTTTCCTGTAGTTCGAGTGTATCTGTGTGTTTTTTTTTTACCTCGAAACGGTTTTTCCCCTTTAAGACGAGAATCTTCTTTTGTCGCACAAGAAGTTTTTAAGTTATAGTCAAATGCGATAATTTTTGCACTATATATTCATCAGTAACCATTTTCATATGTCTACCTTCATTTGTTGTTCAGCAACTAAAGGGTGATTTATTTAGAGGTGATTTTTTCAAAAGCAAAAATAAACAAAATTTTCAAATAAATCTTGGAATCTTTATTATCATTTGAAAGAACATTCTTTGCCATTTAGTTTTTGATTATTATTCCTTTAAAATGTTGCCCGCAACTACGCTTGACATCAACTATCCTGGGGGATTCAATCCAATTTGCGATGACGCGTTCGAGCATTTCGATCGGTATCTGGCGAATGACGTACACTCTCTGCTACCGCCGCTATATTCTCTACACTACGGGCTGGATGTGATCTATTTGGTCGACGATCATCCAATAATGTAAATTGGGATTCCAATTTTTTGATGGTATGCCGAATAGTGGTTTTGATAGGCCGATTATGTCGACCATAACTTGTTCTAAGTGCACATTTCTCACAAAACGATGATTTTCATAATAGAGCTGAATTATTTGTAGACGCTGTGCGTCGCTGTGCCATGATGAAATGGCAAACCTTACTGAATAAAAATATCATGACAGTTTGAAATTTCTCACGCGTGATCTTTCAAAAAAAACCTATTGAAAAAATCACCTCTAAATGAATCACCCTCCAGTAGTTTTCACTTGTTTTTATTTGGCCAGCGATTCTTTTGTTGAAACAAAGCTTTGGGAGTTGTTGTTCTCGGGGTGAATTTGTAGTCAGAATGCAGAAAGAAAAACGTTCAAATAAAAACCGATACCTAAAATATTTAATCAACTCTTGAAGGAAGATTCGAATGGTTTAGAAGTTGTTAAATTTAAGATGTATTCAATTCATTTTGAAAATGAAAATTTGCAGATGGAATTTCCCAGGAGATTTCTCGCAGATTCCCTCCAGGCTTATGATTTTCTAGCATGCGATCAACCTGTCGCCTGCTTGAACATTGGTGTGACGCTGGTTTGCATAAAAAATCACTCTCCTTTGGAAGAGTCAATAAAATTTCCTAGAGGTACTAGGTGCATATTTAAGAACATATTACATCCAAGTGCCATCCATATTAAAAATCTGCATTGTGCTTGAAATGATGTCAAAATCATAATTTTAATAAAATGCGAAATGCGCGCATACACGTACAATTATTTGTTTCCATACTATTCGTAGCTGCATTTGAAATGTGAATTGATGCTTGGAATGTGCATGAATATAGCTGCGGCGGTGGTGACGAACGGCACGGGTGAATTGCAATGTATGTCGCTAACAATTCATTTGACTGGTTTAATTTAAAAAGCCATAGTTCCACATTTCCAACATTCCGGAATATATCTTGAATATTTTTGGATGGAAAAATGGCTTCTGGAATATTTCATTCGAGTTCAGTGCGAGGATACTTTGTGTGTGTGTGTGTTTGCGTTGTTTTTTCTTCTTTGTCGCAAATCCACCCGCTGATAGTTGGGGAGAGCATAAAAGTTCTCAAGATGTGCTTGTGATTAATAGAAATATATTTCAGTGAATCTAGACAAATCTAGACTGTTCACTTGACTTCGAAGAAAAAGGGCACACAAAAACGGAGTGGGAGCCGAGAAGAAGCTCGAAAAACGATAGAAGGAGAGACAGAAAACGGTTAAGTGCTCAGTTGCAATACCAGAAAATGGTGTGAGAAATGTGATAAACTAGTCGCAACTTTTGCTACGTGACATTTTTTCAAGTGGAAATGGGTATTATTGTTATTTTTAAGGTGCATTTATGTATGTACCATCCAATTTAACGATTTTATTTGTTTAAAGTTTTCCACATACACTCTCAACACCAGCAGCTAACATGGTGGTGGGCCCACGTGCCAGCCCTTTTTACTCCCTTTTTACGTTTACGATGGTGGGCGGGCCATTCTAGCGCTCATCCGCACATTCAAACTTTCCTTCCTTTTTAGATTTAACTAAAAAATCCAAATTTACTTCCTTTCTATATGATTATAGGTTGAATTTCAAGAGATGTACATGGCTTACAGATTTACGCGCATTAACTACAAAATTAACGTTGATAATATTAATTATTTCAATAACAACTAGCAAAATGTGAAACTATACATCGGCTCCCATCCGTGGTGAGTGTGATTTTACTTGTCAGTCAATCATTATAGTAGGCGCTGTGCAAATTTAACTGAGAGACGGTGAAAAACAGAAAGAGTACCTTTTAATTAAATGTTTGGAACAATTCCGTAATGTTCCATAGTATTTTCGATCATTTTCCCAAAATATTAGGAAAGAACCTTGGGAATTGCACACATTCTTCACGTGAAAAAGTGGCGTTTCCAATTCAACCACCAATCCTTACATTTTTCTTCACAAAATTCCAAGGTTCTTTCCGAACATTTACAAACTTTCGACTTCGCTAGTCCAGCATTCGAGACCAACTGAAGATTTTTGTTTGTTCAATACATTTGATAGATTTTCAGAAAAATTATGGAATACTCTGTTGAAAAATGTTGGGAAATTCCTTTGAATAATTCCCAAATGTGCTCTTAGCTGATAAAACTGTCAAAATAGTTCGCATATTGGAAATAGGCTAAATTTTCATATGAATTTTGTCAGTAGGGATAGGCTCCACAGTATTTTTTGTTCTTCTATGTTCATCATCCCTGATCAAGAGGCCATTTTTTATGTCTTAAGAGTATAGCGAATGAAGAAGTCAACAAGGGGACTTTGCGCTTCAAGTTAAGTTTAAAACATTTTGAGTAAAAAAGAGGGAGGATAAAACTTCGACTCATAGGAAAACGAACTAATGAATGATCGAGCGACAAGCTGACTGACTGACTGACTGGCGATGGCAACAACAACGACTGTTCCAGCATCTGATATAACTTCAACAATGCACCTACACACGCCACAGCCAAATGCGAAACAACAAATTTCGCGCGCGGCAACGTAGAAAAGGATGACAGTTTGATTTGATTAAATGAAAACTTTTGATTATCATCTCTTCTCCTTTCCATGAAACTTTTTCGCTCTCTCTTTCTCTCTCTCTCTCTTTCACACGCAGAGTCAGTTTGTGAACTGTAAGAATCATAAAACGGAGCAGCAATAGACACTGCGGCAGGCAAAACATCTCAACGTCCATTAACTTATGCATAGCGTCTTACTTTCACATGTCACAAAATGACGACATCAACACAAACACCATCAGCAGCAGCAGCCGCACAGAACATCAACGTTCTTCTATGCATTTCAACTGTTGGTTATCTTTATCGTATCCATCTTGCCATCATATGCTTGGAATGGTACGCAGCTTACAAATTTCCACAATTTCTAATGGCGCTAAAAAATTTTGTATCAATGAGAGAGTGTTTATGTGAGCGTATGTTTTTGACTTGCCACCAATTTTCAGCTTTCGCTTGCACATCGAAATAAGAATAATCATAAATATCAGCTTAATTGTTGTTTTATCGTATCAGCCAGTTTCCTTTGTGTTTCAATACGTAATTGAAAGATGGCCTAAGAAGACTCAGCAGACATCATGCATCTTTGAATTCATTTTGTAAACATCAGTCTCGAAAGTTTCAAATGCAAGAACGAAAGAGAGCGAGTGAGTGGGGGAGTAAGAGATAATATAACGGATACTTGGATTGTATCATATATAGTATAATACCGTACGCCTTTCAAGACTGATGCTCCTATTGTAATTTCAAAATTGTAAAAGTGTGTACACCAGTGGAAAGCGACACAGAAAAGAGCATGTGTATTCATTCGTTCATTCGATGAATGTTAACAAAGTGAAGCTCTGCTCAGACTGTTTGTGTTTCGAGAATTCAAACAATATGTGTCCCAAGTTAATATTTATACAAAACCATAAGCATCGACTATAGAGGATAGAGCGGAAAATGTTCCGGCATTGGAATAAGTTGAGCAAACAGCAGAGAAAAGGCGAAAGAGTAGAAGAAAGGGATACATGAAATCGAAAGCAAAAACCTAAGGAAGAGCAGCAGCAGCTATAAAAAATGTGGGAGAGAGAGCGAGAGAATGAAGTAATGTTTTGGAAAATCAATTCTTCTGCCTCAATGAATTTCGATATCAAGCACCTTCCTATCGATGCATCTATGTCACGGGATGTGACACAATCTAAGGTATGTTTATAAGTGAATTTTCCTTTAAACATCTAGCATTTTTATTCGACGTCGCTGTTTGATGACAATAAAAACGCATACATATGAGAACAAGAAGAAAAAAATGTGTGGTTGACTCATATTAGTGTGTTTAACTCTGAAGTACTTAGCATCAACTTGATGTGACTCCATTTCAAAGAAGAAGAAAAGTCTCCAGAAAGTTGAAGCAAATGTGTCTCAAGATTTTCAATGATTTTTATATTTAAAGCGAACACGCACACACAAATATGCCGAGCTATTGTTCAGTATTGGCATTTTACATAATCGAGGTGAAAAAAGAAAAAATCTCTTATCTATGGATTCGAAGCGATTTCCACATATTAAATAAACACATTTGTTTATTGAGTTGTTGCTTCATTTGTTTGATTTTTGTGGTTTCGACACAAAATAGGGACCATGAAGAATCCTCCACCAATCCGAAACCATCAAAATAAATGCTCCTTACATGTGCATGGAACAGCATTAATAGCGAATCATTGAATCCAATTTCGAATATTGCGAGAAACCACACAAAGTCCTGACAACTTGATAAACAGCACAAATCTCTCACTTTTTTGGTAGTGAATTGCAGTGCAAAGTGACTTAATACATCACATTTCAAGCAATTAGTTTTCTCTATTCGAAAATTTTTGTATGGTTGAGGAATAATTCAAACCTATTGTGGTTTTGCGTATAACCGCAAAATTTGGCCATTTTATTATTACAGCATTAAAAAAAGCGCATACAATTAGAGAGAGGTGACGTGAAGTTTTTCCAACCGCCACGAGCTCAAAAAAACAAGAGAGAGCGAGAGAGAGAGAGAGAGAGAGAGAGAAAGATAAAAGCGACAGTTTTGGTGTTTGTTTGTGGGTTTTTACACAATTCACACAAAACAAATATGTTATTTGCGCAGATCCGAGATAGTTTTTTTCCGAATCTTTCCAATTCAATGGTCTATTTATTCGCATAGTTTTTCATTGAGATGAGCAATGTTCGATGTATGACATCTCACTTGATATTCATGTGAATACACAAATCGTAAATGTCTAAATCTAACGCAGAACTACCAATTTTTAATAAATGTTTTGACAAAAAGAGCATCATTTTCACACAAATTGGATAAAAGCAAATATTTTCTATTGATTCTTGACATCTGCTTCAACTCTTCGCGAAATTAAAAAGTACGAAAAATATCTTAAAACTCGATTAAAATATAACAAAAATCAACCTTTGACACATCGCAAATGCAACACTTCAAAGTGAAGCACGGTGATGTTCCACTTTGATATATTTTCGTTTTCGTGTTTCTTCAGTTTGAAATATTCTTTTTCTCCGTGTTTCACTGTTATAATTTTTTAGTATCAATTTCATTCTAGCCGATTAAATTTATGTGTACACAGCAGACGTGTCACCACTGCTAATATAATAGTTTTAACATTGTAAAAAAAAGTGTACCATAAGGAAAAACAATCACTTACAAATTATACTTTGTTATTTTATATGAATCAATTTCGATGACAATTCTAAATGCTTTATTGAAATGTTTAAAATTAACTTGACTTGATATTTGGAAATGTACGAATCGTTAGAAGACATGAGAAATTTATTTTTTTGAATTACATTCGTTAATTCTAGAAATTTGTTGTACTTTGATGTCAACGACGATAGAAATCATAAGTGGCTCGAACCCTTCGCCACTAACAATTATAATAATTTGTGTTCGTTCGGCTGTTTCTTTAACAGAATTTTCATTATATTTTAATCATTTGTTTAATGGCAACTGTGCAAACAATTCATTTGAACCGATATTTGAAGAGCGGGAAAACGCTCATAAAAAGCGTAAATCGTATGGTACCGTGTGTGTCTGTGTGTGATAGAATGTTTTTAAATTAGCTCTGGAAACAAACAAAAGCCAGAGCACATCGCTCGTTTACTCAAATCATTCGACAGAGAAATATCATGGTTACAGAGTTTTTATCGCGAATGTAACGTCAAATGATAAATAAAGAATGCGAAAATTGTAGAACTACTGCACTCACACTCATTCACACAGCCAAGCTAAAAAAAAATACTGTTTGCAATTTTCATATCATTTTTTCCGTCTAGGATATCACAATCGCATGAAAATAAGAGTGGCAAAAAATATATTGAAATGCATCAATATGTTGGAAGAGCGTTAAATTAAACGGAAAAATCCAACAGACATAATGGAAAATTACAAAAATCTTCGTGTCATTTTTGCTTGTACTTCAAAAATTTGCTTGAATATGCTCGATTGGTTGCTGTTGTCGGAGAGATAGCAAACATTATCTTGAAATACACATAAAAACGATGTCGTGTTAATCTGAATGAACGACATTAAGTTGGGATTTCAGACGTAACAACAACAAGAGGGAACATGAGAGGATTGATTGAAGATTTAGCTTTGCTTACCGCTACATTCGTTTGGCTCGTCACTTTCATCCATGCAATCCGGCACACCATTACAATATTTTGATAATGGTATGCAAGTCCCGTTCGGGCAATTCCATTCGGATATTCTGCACGTTTGCTTTGGTTTGGTGATTGGTATGTTATTGCTGTTTGCTGTGCCGCCGCCGATATTATTGATGTTGTTGGCACGACTTTTATTACCATTGCCCGTTGATTTTTCGTTGTGCTGTTGATCTTCGGCCATTGATGTGGCTGGTGACAGTGAATCCAGCAGCGACGGAGACAATGACGATGACGATGGTAGTGACAAAGCGTACAAACGCATCGGCATCGATACGAACATATCGAAACCAATGAGCGCGTACAGCAACGCAGACACAAAACTCTTTCCATCCATTCGAAACTGTATAAATTAAGAGGAGAATAACACAATATTTTATTAATGCGATTAATTTTTTTTATAAATACTATCTGTTTATAAAAAGCTAATACGAATTGCGATTCAATGTTCGATGTGCCACAATATTATCGATCAACAGATTCATCGACTATATTAACCATTAAAAATGGTTTAAAACGATTGCATCAAAGAGCTCTACAAAGAGCCATTTATTTCCTTCGTATCGTAGAATTTGTATTTCTATTCATTACGATTTCTTCTATTCCAACTTTTAAATCTATTCAATAGTTTCATGCAGTAGTATGAGTACAGTCCCCAATGAAACTATCAAGTTAATTGAAAAATTAATCAATTTGCGGTCCACAAAAAAGTCAACAAATATCAATAATAATCAGTGCGTTTGCCGTGAATGCGCTTTGTGACAAACAGACGATGATTTTAATCAAATATCCTGTGCACAAAATTCTGCACAGAACTTCATCAATTTCAACCATTTTTCCCATCGCTCACAGTTGGAAGATTTGTCAATATAATTGAAATATTCCGCAGCAACTCACAGTTGGCCATGTGATGCACATGAAATCATTGATATCATTGCATTTGTTGAAACTCGCACGGACAAAGACTTTGTAAACGTTTTTGGCTGCAACAACTTTTACGGTTATGTCCAAGCGGACCGTGCTTATATGGAAATTGAGAGCTATTCGAGAGTATGCCAATTGACCGCGCCATCTTATTTTACATAGGTGAACTCAATTCAGATCCATTGTAATACGAACAAAATTTTTATTGACACAAATAATAAAAACAAATGAGTCATTGAAACGATTGAAATATCACATCAATACTACTGCCCAATAGATGGCGCTGAAGAATAGATATCATTAAAATGTCTCAAATAGTACGGTCCCGTTGGTTATGTCGCTTCCGATTTCATCGATGTTCGATTTTCAATACTACCATCGAGGTAAAATGGTTGCACAACGCAGGAACAAACTATTTTTGATCAAAAACAAGAAAACTGCTTTAACATTGGACTTAATTTCCGTTCCATTATCCCCGTTGCAAAATTTATGTTTTTGAACAATAATAATAATAATAATAAGCGAAATAATAATCGTAATAATAAACGTGCCTTTATCTTTCACTTCCATTTCTTTTCACTTCTGCCTGCCTGAGTGCGCGTTTCGTTAAGTGTTAACTGTTAACACAGGAACAATGAATCTGTGTGCCACTACTTTTGTCTTCTCGTAGACCTAATACCAAGACATGTTTTTCCCCGAAATGCAATATGTACATTCCGTTTTTTTGTGCTGCAGCCAGATTTGGGACTCGGTTTTCCCGTGTATAGAGGAAAAGAAAGAATACCATGGAATCGGAAGAATATTGAAAAGCGACACAGGAAATAGAAAATTGTGTGAACGGAAATCGGATGATAAAAACGAAATGGCAAAATTCAATAATTGAAAAACGTATCAAATATTGTATTGAACTTCATTCAGCGAAACCGACCATCTAGGATAGTTGAATTGGATATAAAAAAAAAATCGCAAATGCAAATATGAAATCGCTTGGTTTGGATACCTATTTCAAGTGCTCGATTTTGACATGTTATGGTTCGAGGTTTGAGAAGAAAGGAAATGAATATGATTAACAAAAAGCAAGTTCCACGGAAATTCATTCATATTTTTTTGAGGCTGTAAGCAACAATAATTCAATTTTTTATGCGAAGTGTGCGGCGCTGGCGGCGGTGGCGGCGGTGGCGGCGGTGTTCATGTGTATCGGCAAAACGGCTTTCATTTGAATAGCATGGTAAGCAACATTTTAGATCGATTACAAGCCGATTGGAAGTCTATACATCCTGTCGAACAATAATCGCCTAGAGTTCCAAAACTAAATGCGCACGGATGCGATCAATTTACGCGATAGCAAAGGCACGTAAATTTAGACGGCAATACGACTGCATGCGTCTTATGCCAATTAAAAATATTGCATGTAGCTGGAATGGTAATTCCTTGTTTGCAATCGTGTACGCCAGGAAAGTCTGCGTGTGCAACGCGAACTTTCCAGCAAAGTCCAGCTTTGACTTTTGATTGAAACTCGTGTTTTGTTATGCATAATGAGTAATGCAACGAGTTGAGTATCATACTTGGCCCTTTCCATTCAATAAACAGAGTAAACGCAAATAGTGCAAGTCATGTACAAATGTTATCGTTTGATAAAATTGTTGTTGGTTGTAATTTATGGGTTATTTGGGCCGAAGATCCTCGCAGCACTGCAATACGAGGCCAACTAATTACAGAGGTGAAGCAAGCTTCTTGCACTCCGTCCATTCACAAAAATAAATTCCACCTTTGCTAGCTATCGATGATAGCTGTATCAATGGTTTAGCTGATAAGAACACATACTACACTTTGATCTTAGCCTTTAGGCCGAGAAGCGATACCGAACCATTGTGTACACATGTCTCTTAAGTATTTGATTTTGATCAGTGCGTTGCGTAAGCGAATTATAAGAGCGACCAAGTGAAATGAGAGCAAACGGCGTGCCTAACGTGTTTTTTGCCGCGTGCATTTCGATGCAATACTTCGGATGTTGTTAACGTGAGCAATAGATGAATGAGTGAGAATGAAAGTGAGGCTTCACATACTACCTCTTGCCCTCGCTAACAGAAAATTCCATAAGGAAGGGCAAAAGGCTAAATATGAAGTCTCGTTTTCATTCTCAGTCAATCAGATCTCAACACAATTTTTTTTTTTTTTTATTTCAGAATTTGTTGTGCATTATCATAGATGGAACAAAATATTTCCCCAAATAAAATGTTAGCATCAAGAGTTTTAATACAATGATTATTTGTTTGGAGTTTGCTCAGCAGAAAATGATAATTTTCATTAAATAATTTACTTATGTTTGTATAACCATAAGTGATGGTTCTATTTAAGAAAATATAAGATATTTGGCCAAATATTTATTTTATTAAAAATTAAGACGAACTTGTGTCTTCACATTTCGAGTGTTACATTGGAACTGACTTAAGTTTTAATCGATGGGCCAAAAAGTAAATCTAAAAGAGGAAATATTGAGGTACAGAATCTATTTTAAGCAAGAGTAATAAAAAACAACATGAAAATGAGAAAGAACAAACTAAAGAAATATGAATGACGGAAATCGTTCATAGTTCAAGTCTAGGTTCAAGTCATTAAGGATAATTAGTCGATGAGATGTGGATAATTCATTATCGATGCACATTTGCATTTAAATACATGGATTGACTCTCAAAAGATGGTTAAAATGAAGAATAAAGAATATAAAGGGATGTAGCAATGGAATGCAATGTAATTACATACCGCTATTGCTACATTTGAATTGAGTGTTTTTTTTCAATTTGCGATGCAGTGGCACATTAAATTATCATCATTCGAAATTTGTCGCTAGTTTGGTTCTTCTGAACCAGTTAACACGCCATTTGGCACAAATTGCATATTAAAATAACGTTTATTTTTGTTAACTTTTATTGAGTGTGTGATCAACCACATTTTGTTGAAACTTTCGCTTCTTCAGCTGAAATTTTAACAATTTTCTCATAAATTCGCCGTATTTTCAACAATATTTTCACCATTTGTTTCTGTTCTTTCTCTCCCTTGCCATTTTCTGCGTTTAATTATTTATCAACAGCTCAAAAAACTGTGAATGAGAAAGTCATCTGCGCCAACCATCGAATTGTGTCTTGTTTCCTTGTGCTGTACACGTCTTACGACTTTGTGCTGGTTTTGCTTCTGGAGAAAGTCTCAGCACAGCCGCCAATTTGGGGTAATGTAAGCTATTCTCCGTTCTGCATTTATTATCGTCGTCACACAGCATTACCGACAGCAATAACACGATAGTCTCCGGACACATGATTCGGGCTAAGTTTTTTTTAGCAAATATTCAGAATAAATGGAATTGAAATTAATTTTAGGAATTATTTCGAATATCACAGAATACTATATGATTGTGTAGTATGTGTCCATGTTAAAAAAAATGTAACATTCCCCTAGATAGATAAACAACTGGCAAAAAGCATTATAAGATTCTTCTATTTTGCTTGTCCAACGCTATTTTTCTGGCAAAAATCAGCCCGATTTTTGGTTTTTTGTTGCTTCAGCGCTCAGTTCGAATCTCTCTTCGTGTTCCTTGTATTTTTTTCGTTGCAAAACAGTTTAAATAAGGTGGTGGAGAACGAAAGCGACAGAGAATGTATCGTTGTTGTCTTTATTTCATCAAAAGAAGCTGAGTTTTGTATCGTCCGATTGAAATTATGAGCGGCACTCACTTTTCATTTATTCAATTTATGCAAAGTGTTTTGGTTATGCATACATGTATTTCATTTTTTTCTCTCGAGCACGCGGTGCGTTTCTGGTATAATCTTCAAGCGATGAGATACTACACTACGTTCAAATATATATATGTTTTCTGCATTGAGGGAGATAAAGAGCGAAACGACGTTTCAATTGCACAGATTATGACATTTTGTTTGATTTGCATATGTTGTGCAAATGAAAAAAGGATATTTTCGTAATTTATTTTAAGCCATGAGACAAAAAACATATTTCGCAAGGAAGAGAAAGAATTTATTTATTTTGGAAGGGAGAGAAAGCAATGTTGTGGCTCGAATATATTAATAAGACTTATTTTGATAAATTATGTACCAAAGCAACGATTTTCATCGAGCAAATATAGCTGCAGGCCATCGTGTTTGCCTATTTGAGGTGAAGTGGCCACAGCACGGCGCATACTTCCATCAAGCTAAAATAATAATATAAATAGTCGTGTGAACATTCTAAATATATAGAGAGTAACACAGACATTTCTGCTAAATCTTTCAATTCGAATTAATTTCGAACAAAGAGAATATTTAATAGGACACACGTTACGAGAATGTGATAACGAACGGTGCGCAACCAGACGATGGCTATTCGCTGGAATATATTATTTGCGCTTATTAGTTTAGATTAATCTGACCTAGACAACAAAAGAGGTCACTTGAAAAACCGACCTCAGCAAATTGAATTATACCAGCAGCATAAGTGGCAGAAACTTCAGAGGAGCGAGAGCCAAGTATAAAAAACACAAAAGTGATAAAGCGGGTGGAGGTGAACGAGGCGGATTGTCGAGGCGGGTTGTTAAGCAATTGACCAATTATAAATAGACTCGCCATTTTATGAGACTAGTTTCGGTCGAAAGTTCTCCACATTGGATGCACAGACAAATACCTATTTTGTATACACGGTAACGATTGGAATAGAGCTTAAGGTATCATTGTGTTGTTACATTAGCAGCTCCAGTCCTTCATTGACCAGTGAAAGAGAGAGAGAGAGAGAGAGAGAGAGAGAGAGAGACGAAGAGCCAGTGCTTTCAAGACATGCAAATATTCAAATATTATAAAGTAAAAGAGACTGCATATGAGTTCAGCTCACAGTTTTTTTTCTTTTCTTATCATGAATCTATGAGATCGTCAATTTGAGTGTGTTGAGCACTCTCTGCTCATTAATGTGTCCAATGATATTTACTTAGTTTGATTTCAACCACATTCAAATCACTTCACCGTCCATTCACTTTTTTTGCATAAATCGCTGGATATTATAAATATATAACACATTTTTGAATTTGTCAGAAGAAAACAGTGTGATGTGGATTCCATCACATTGTGGGAGGTGAAAGTCAAGCGATGTTGAACCTTATTGCTTTCAAACATAAAACAATATGGTTCTAAATCGCTCGATATTAACGTTGTACATCATCGTTCTGTTTTCTCCTGAAATCTTCATTTAACCAATTTTTGGTTGGAAATCAATTATGATGTCAACTGGATCTTGTTACAGTATTAAAATGAGTCCGGAAATTTTGGCTCTCACGAAAACTGTGTGTTTTCATTGAGTTCCTAAATTCTCTCAGGTAAATTGAAGGTGAATCAGTCTCGATATCGTCGTTCAACATCAACATGTGCCACCTGAGCATAAAGATCGAGAACTCAGTCTATTATCACACACATTTGAATAAGTTTTGTTTTTCGCGTGCATTGTGCTGCTCACTTGATTGGGAGCTCTTACAGCTGTGCGTACTACAATCGATACTGCTAATTATGCAGATAGCTTAATAAAAGGTAGTTCATAAGGGCGGTTTTTTGTGTTTTCGATGCATCAAAAAAGTTTGGAAACAGATCGTTGGCAATGCTAATGAAGTGAGGGCATTGTTTAATTGTGTGAAATAACGTTATTTAAACACGAGAGTGTCTTCATTTAATTGCCATTACATATTTTAGTTTGCAGTGATTGACGACACATATTCTGCGGGCAGAAAATCAATTTAAATGTTAATGTGAATGATCGCAATATGTGTGGTGGCAGCAGCTGTGATGTTGAATCTCGCGTCTTATCGGTAATAAATAGAAACGTGGTCATATTGAAAATAATTTAATTCTATTGAAATAATGCTCATTATCATGCTGCGGTCGCTCGCATTTGAAGGCAATTTCAGAATTTGAATTTTTGAATTAAGCGCGGACGATAAAAGAACAAAGTCAGTATGATTTGTTCGATCGTGCACAATGAGGAAAACAAAACCAATTTCATAATTGACCTTCATTATTATTAATTAATTCTGTTTTAATCGATTCATAATAATCCGAACGAAATGAATATAAATATTGAATCATTTAGAGGAACAGCTTTTATGCGTGACACCAAATTTCAGCATTTAATGCAGACGAACATCTCGTGGGAGATAGCTTGTATGCTACTATGTGATGTATATGGAATAACAATTATTATCGAGACAACAACAACAACAACAACACACTAAAACACCATTATTGCCTTTCAGCGTCTGGTCTGTTTTACAAAACAAAAAGCCTCATATACCCCCAACAATACCTCTCAAGTTTTGAGTTTCATCACACCATTCAAATCAAATATTAACCGACAACGTGGTCTGGATTTTATTGCTTCCTCTCCTCCCTCATCGACGTTTAAATCCTCCCGAATCGTCTCATTTCAGATTCTGTTTTCCC
Organism: Obolodiplosis robiniae; assembly: GCA_028476595.1. Lineage (NCBI taxonomy): Eukaryota > Metazoa > Arthropoda > Insecta > Diptera > Cecidomyiidae > Obolodiplosis > Obolodiplosis robiniae. The sequence goes on from CM052017.1 coordinate 24,256,586, forward strand.
ACTGATCGCGGCGCGAGACTCCCGAAACCATTCTCAACACTTTCATATCAGACACTTACAAATCATGAATCAAATTCTCAGAATCAATCCAGCTCTCGCTACCATGTAGAATAGTTGGTCTGAACCCGTGAATCAACATCTTTGTTTCTCTACTCAATTCACGTTTATTGAAAACGTGTGATCTAAGCTGCGTTACTACTTTATTTCCATTAACCCTACGCTGTTCAAACTCTTTATTAAACTTGCCAAATATTTTTATTTGGAAACTTGTTCCAACAAGTTGCCATTCAATGTGCAATGAATTGGCTTTCGAGTTTTGCCCACATGCATAACTTGAGTTTTTGAGCCGCTTATCGTCATTCCGAAGTTCGTACAAGCCTCTTCCAAATCTTTGATACTATTTTGCAGCTCATATTCAGAATTGCCAAACAGTACCAGGTCATCTGCGTAAGCCAGTGCAGAGATAGTATTGCTCCCCAAAGCTACTCTACCCGTTAAATTGGCTGATTTGATCAGCTTGTCCATATAAATAATGAATAGAAGGGGTGAAATTGTACATCCCTGTCGCAGACCATTACGTACTTCAAACCATTCACTCAAATCTCCATCCACTCTTACTGCTGCTTTACTGTTTGCGTTAAGACTGACCACAACCTAAATCTGGGAATGCAGTCATAAGCTTTCTGCAAATCCACGAAACAGAAGTACAGTTCCCTACATGACATCAGATTTTCATTAGTTCGGTTCTGCAACCAGCGGATCCATCTCACTATCTTTTTTCTAACTGTATTTCTAATGTCTTAACTCCACCATTCAGTGTTCTTCCTCCCATTCATGACTAAAATCATGCCACAAGCATTCTTTTGCTACTTCTACAATCACTTCATTAAGCAAATTCCATTCATACTCAATATCAGACGCATCATTCACTTCGACGTGCGCAAATTTTTCCCCCAATTTTGCTAAAAACTCTCTCGCTACATTCACATCTCGCAATTTTTCCACTTTAACTCTTTTTGTTGACTTTTGATAGCTTCTTAAGCCGCTCTTGCCAATGCACTGTTTGCTGGCTACCAAGTAGTGATCAGAGTCTAAATTAACACTTTTATACACTCTCGTATTTAAAACTGTTTTGTGCAAGCTTGCTTCAACGATAACGTAACCGAGAAGAGATTTTTGATTCTGTCCAGGATTTACCCACGAGTACATGTGCTTAAAAAATGAATAAGTGGTAACTAAATCCAAGCTGTGGCAAAAATCGAATAATCTCTTCCCATTACCATTCGCGGCAGACTCCTCACCAAATTTTCCCAGTACAGCGGAGAAATTTGGAACGTTTCTACCCACTCTCGCATTGAAATCGCCTAATAGAATCATTTTTCACTGCCCTTGCTATCGATTAAATCATTCAGATCAATGTCGAAATCGTTCAAATGGTCCGAATTTGCCCCTTCACATGGCGAGTAAACGCACACGAATCTATAGATATATAGTTTATATATAAACTATACAATCATCCTCCCCCCCCCCCCCCCCATTTTAAGCGAATCCACATTCATCTTTCATTGACGATTCTATGACTGACTACCGAACACTCTAAGCTTTTGTGAACCAAAAACCCCACGCCCCAATTAGCTCTTCCTCTTGAAATACCCGACAAAAATATGCGATAATTTCCTAGAGTATCCTCAAACTGTCCATCAATACGAAAATCACACAAAGCTAAAATATCCTAACGGAAAAAATTCGCTGTCTCCACCAATTCGTAGAAGCACTCAAAAACTCCTCTCAAATTCAAGGCTCCAATATTCAAAAAGTTGTTCAACTGTGGAGCTCTGGTCATTTCCGGGGGACTGCGAGTCCCATCACCTCGTAGACGTGCTAAGCCATACTGCACCCGAGAAAAAACACGTCGGTTTTGCCGAAACATAAATGCCCGCGGATTAACCATGCTACCGAAATCGGTAATCAGTAAAAAATTTACGGAAACGCAGCCAAATATATGAAAATGGATCGAACTCACCAAAATACGTGTACACCCGTCAACTATCAGAGCAGTATTAACCGAACATTTACCGTTATATTGACATAAACAGCAGAGAATATGCGCGGACCTAATATTTTATAAAATGCAAAATTATTTGGAAAAAAACTCGAAATCGATAATTAATAACACGGATAAATAATAAATTGAGTAAAATGCCGTTTAAATTACGATAGCAGCAACAATGATTCGCGGTGTACTTTCCTTGTTTTCCCAGCCGCCATTGACGAACTAACGGACACAAACATTAATGAGCTGGTCATTTGCTCATTTTAAATGCACAAAAATATTCTAATTCTTTTTTCTCATGAAATCCAATTTAAATCTAGAATTTGGTGAAAATATTTGAAATTGCACGATCCCTGTATGCAAATATCCCGAAAAATAAAATTTTCATGCGAACTCCATAAAATCCTTAAGCGAATACGATTGTATGACACAACGGAAATGAAAATAAAATTTAACAAAGCCTAAAATTTCATTATATGCGGAAAACGTTAGAACCGATTCGGCAGCAACAGAAATCCACGCCTGTCACTCTTGACGCCATCTTGCGGTTTTTCCCGAGTCCGTTTGCTATTATCGAATCTGTTTGATGTCAAAGGCTTGTGACTACCATTTTAGCTGCGAGCTTGATTTCAATGTAGAAATCAGTTTGAATGGTTTCTGAACGAAGTGGAATGGGTTCATACTCACAAAATAAGTAGTCGGTAAATAATTGATATTATTGAACTCGGTTTTTCGCAAAGATCCTTCATTTTAGTCAATCAAATGCAATTCACTATAATTTCTGGAATATTTCGCATATTTCCAACATTTCAAACTATTTTGGTCTCATCAACTTAAATAATGGATTAGAAAAATACCACAAAGGGACAGTTAAGTAATTTGATCCAATCAAATGCAAAACACAAGGACTGGCACTGGCCGGTGTCTGACGTATATCTGGTGTCGGTTCAATAAATTATTCATCAACCCAAAGCATAATATGAGGTCTGCACATAAGTAGAAATCGGTGCTCGTAATTTTTGACCTGAAACTTATCTTCTTATTTGTAATCCAGAGCATATGTGCTACATCTTCCGATGCCGAAACACAGTGAGCAATGGCCCCACTAACTCTTACACTCTCAAATAAATGAGTAAATATGGTATATACAGAAATATCATGTTTACAAATACTATTTGGGTGGTTGGTGGCGAGGAGAGTGGCCGATATCATATAATTTCTCTCTCGCACTCTGAAGGAAACTGAAATTTCACCAGTGCCAGCCAGCAGTCTGCAGTGTCGGTGTCTATGTTGGTTTCACTAGCAATTACCAAACATCACCGCAAATAATGAATGATTCTGCAATATGATCCGGATTACAAATGAAAACCAACGGCAGACAACAATCCCAACAAAGTATCTTCATTACATAATCCATAACCTATCAATTAAAATGACGTCACCAAGCTTTTGATGCTGTTGTTGTGAAATTTATTAAAGTTTTAGTCTCATTTTAAATATGGTTCTATGATAGTTTGTCATTGAATCAAAGAAAATGTGAACATGCTTTTGAAAGTATCCGGGAACAATAAAAACGTAACAACAAATATTCAGGTTTCAAGGCGCAACAGTTGACAAAATATTCAAATTGTGCGCCGCTGACTGCTCCAAGAATCGAAACAAAACCAAAGGTCCATAATGGTATTACGGGATCGCAATTGATTGAAGCATCATTATTTATTGTTCAAATTTCGGAACTGCAGTTGCTCCACCTCTCCCTCTATCTCTCTCTCTCTCTCTATCTCTCTCTCTCTCTATCTCTCTCTCTTTCTCTCTCTTTCTCTCTCTGAGAGAGGCAAATAGGGACAAACTCGCACTTACATGAGCGTGTGTGCGATGCTGAAACATTATTGTCCCTAGTTTCCATTGTCACCGAATTCCAACCGCAATTCACAAATTATTCACGTCGAAAATTCATTTATTATTATAAGACATTTTGTAATGTTAAAATACTGTAGATGAAATGGACGGGGAAAGGAAGAAACAGCTCGCAGCGTGAGCCTGTGTTTGAATCGTGCTATTTTGAGATTTTTTTTCTCGTCGGCCGATTCTATTTGCCTGTTCGCCTCCACATTTGACTTCAAACTTCTTCGTGAATCATCGTTGCGATTTGGCTCGACATTTTCCAAATGGCAAATAACACGGATCGCACAAAAGTTGAGATGAAGTGTAAAATAACATTTGCCGGTCTCGAATCGTCAACTAGATGGATTTCATCGGTTGTATTTGCTTTTAGACACAATTGTGCTCACTTATTTGAAAGAAATTTTTCCCTTGCTTCCTTGTGTGTGTTCTATTCGGATGATATCTAATTCAAATGAGAGCTTGAGAAATTGAAAATCTTTTATGCCCTATTTTTTCCGACAAAATATTGAATTTTTAAGCAGAAGGCAAGCATCCTAAATGCGTAGAAGATATGAAGAAATCAACAAATTTGCGGTTGCCATGGTGGAAAAGACTCGCGTGCACGCGGTTACAGCGTTTGTCGTTCGACTTGGATTGTCAGTGGATCTTTAAAATATGTTGATAAATGAGAAAAATCGGAAGAAAATACATAGAAAAATTAATTATTTTCACCGAATGTTATGTGCAATATCAATGTAATTTTCGATGAAACCCGTAGTTATACATTTCGCGTCTATGTCATCGTCGTTATCGGCGCTGTCGCTCGTTCGTTCGGTCGCTCATTTTTGCGGCGGATGCTTCATTTATTTTCTTATTCCAGTGAAAGCCGAACATGAAGCAGTGTGAACGCAAATGGCGATGGTATGAGTTTGCACGAGTCAAGTGCACGATTTCATATATTGTAAACATATATTATATAAACAGAAAATGTGGCAATGCTCGCGAAAAGAGCATGACAATTGCCGAAGGCTTTGAAAAGCAACACACTTGATGACGTAGGAATGAGAGAAGTTAGTGAGCAACGATAGAAACAGCACACAAACACACATACACACACTCACATCCAGCCGACAAATGGATTATTTGGTGTAATAACAAGCATAATAATAAAATATATGATAATATTTAATGAGGAAATTTGTTTGGAGACATTCTGGCACTTTCGAAACTGAAATGCTATACAAACAAAGAGAAGTTGGGGAGACGGAAAGTGTTGCAACAAAACATACTTGGAATTCTTGAAACATTCATTTATTTCCGAATCAAAGGCACAAACACATACAACACAGAGCACAGTGACGTGGAGATTTTCATTTTCATTGCTCACATAACTCATGTTTTTCAGTTCCTGGCTCCCTGCGCGCCCAAGAGCCTTTCAGCTGTGTGTTACGTTAAAACATATCCTGTACACGACCTCATTCCCACCGTGCATCTGTTGATGATTGTTGATTTTTTGTATTTGATGAAGGTGGCATTAATTTCAGCTGTTGAATGTTGAGGGTACTTAATTGAGCTCATCACTTTATGTACATCATCATGCGTTTTTTTTATCTCGTTGTATATTTCGATATCATTTCCAATTTGAGTTTGAATTCATTAAGCAATTTGTTTCATTCGCAATCAACAAAACCACTTGACCTGAGATAACGCTAGCGAAATATCAATAATTAAGAAGCCATGCGACATCTTAGAATATTCTGCAGAACAATTTCTATTTCTTCGACATGAAAGCAAATATGGAGGAACGATAGAAAAATTGAATTCTGCATGTCGACAGGAAGAATTTCATCAAAATAAGCAACGTCTGATGACGACGATGCCGGTTATGAAATCGCGCGCAATTTTCATTATGGCTATTGTCGTAAATTACAATGTAATACGTTTACGTGCTTCTCTTATATTTGCCTTGCCATTCACCATGTAAAATCGGAAAAAACAAATGAAACACCCAGTCATCCCATTATAAAGAATAAAATGAAATGTAAGTCAATTTTATATTATATATATCCGAGCAAAACAAAGCATTGGTTTCGTTTGATTCAATCTCCAGCTTATAAAAACTCACTGAATGCACTTGTCCTTTATCATAAAGGCTTTATGTCATTTATCTCGATTAATCTAATATGCGTCGCTTCAATGTTTGTGTTTGAGAGCGAGGATTCGACGTTAGATTGCGGCCTTCATTGCGCCAACTAGAAATGTAATCGTAAAAAAGTCTGAGGATTGAGTAATTTTATTTACATTAACAATTTTTCCCAACTGAATGGAATGCTGAAACCTTCGGACCAACAAACAGTGCGACCATCGCATATCGGCTTTGTTTAATGCTCTTGCTGATGATTCTCTGTTCATTCGCTCTCTTTCTCACTTCTTTCTCACTTTCTCGCTCGCTCGGTCCAGAGTTTCAAATTTATTGGCCGTGTATGTTTGTGGTGACGGTGATAAATTGTTTCTTTTTCCATGATACTACAGTCATATTTTTATTCTAACAAACAAATCTATAGTCAGTGCAACAATGTGTGATGTCGATCCAAACTGAACAAATCCGAAAAGGGTTTTTCAAATTTGTTGAGATAAAAAACGCTATGATTTCACATTTTTATCGTTGACATGGAGAGGCGAGTATGTTTGTATTACTTTAAATGAAAATACTCGCCTTTCCATTTCACCGATCGATTTGTACCCTTGTTGCATCTTTCGCGCCATTCCACCAAACAGATAAATAAAAGGTTTTCGGTATGTTTTCAGTGTGGCAAAAAAAAGCGGAAAAAGATACAAGTGAAAATTAGGCGCGCACAAGTAGCATTTTTTCGGTATACTTTCAGTTCTTTCGAAATCGTCAAGAGAATATTTAATGAATGTAAGCACGAAGGCCATATTTTCTGGTTTAATTTGTGCGACTGATGAAAAAGAGTGCAACGGAGGTTGGAAAATAGCGACCAGAAATAATTGTTCCGTAATCTGTATACATAATATCCTAGCTCATTTTTCCTTCCTTTTGAACCGTTGTGAACCATCGCAATACCATTCAGTACAAGGCAAATCAACTGGTTTTGTTGCAATGCTGTGTTGGCGGGTTTCTCATTTCATTCATATTCGAGCAGCGCGTACTCTCTCTCATACACACACACACATGGCAGGCAACAGAAGACAATGCGAGAAAAGGTCAAAGCACAACGAAAACAAAAAGGGTGTTGTAATTTGAAAATGTGCCCAGGCTCACGCATCAACAGACCTCTATCGCTTGAGCTCGGAAGATACAAGCGACATGTCTAAATTGGAAGAAAATCCATTGAATTAAGGGTGATTAAGTAACACATATACATTTTGACTAAGTCGACTGGATGTTCAAAAGATTCCGTACTACTCTGTTCTCGTTTACACTACGGTATGTATGTTATACGAATGCGTTTATGCGTCTTTATGTGTGTGACGGAGTCGAAGATAAGCAAAACAATGCCAAAATTCAATTAGTCAAAAGTGTCTTCGCATCTTCTGAAAGTCCATAATGTAATTTGCCTTCAATCCGCACGAATTTTTGTTGATTCGTTTGCTATCATGAATTTAACGACTTAACACTTTAATTGACCAAAGCCACTAATTGAATAATAATCTGCAACATTTTCGTATGATGTATGGATAAACTAACAATTTTGAAGTATTTTGTTTCCGGTGGCAGTCGAAAAAAAGGGATCGTTTCATACAGTTGGAACTAATGAACAGGTACTAATATAGTTACTACTTACTAGTAGGGCGTAGATACGAGGTTCAAGGTTCGTTTGGATCTCAAACATTTCAAATGATTTGTTTTTAATATTCAAGATTCGTTCAGATTCATAGGGATTTCAAGTTATTTCAAAATATTTGAATGAATCAAATAATAAATTTGTCAGATCTGCCATCTTGATTTGAGCAGATTCACAGAGATTCAAAGAGACTCGGATTGATTTGAATCGACTTGTTTTTTTCGGATTTGAGAATCGTAGGGATTCTAAAAGATTCAACATGATTTGAAATGATTCGAAATTTAAAAGTCGTGTCTACCCCCTCGACATACTAAATTTATTGGTAGTGTAGGATGCCATCCTATTAGTTCAATAAAATGACTAGTAAGTAAATATAGTTTCTAGTCTAAAGATTAATGCCAGAATCTTTTAAGTTATAATATAGTCCGATATTATAGGCTAATAGGATAATAGAATTCTAATAACTTTACTGAAAATTCCCTACTGTATTGCTTAAATGAGTTTATTTGGCATTGACTCCCGATGATTTATTTAGTCCTTTGTCAACCCATTAGTTGATCACGAAATACATTGCTCAGTAATTTTCCTCGTCGCTTACAAAAAAATAAATTTTTGAGAAAAAATTTCAATTCGAGGAATTTGTTCATCCATTTTTATCCTCTACCGAGCAGTTGTTCGGTTATTGAATCGATTGAAATCACAAACTAATTCAATTTGATAATCAAATCCTTCGGAGTTGAGTTCATTATGCAGTCACGGCACAGACAATTTTCGGTTTTATTGTTCTTTTCTTTGTTAATTTTTTTCTCGTGCCCCGTCCCTATGTGATATTTATGCTCGCTTTTTGCGTACTTTGACCAAGTTTGTCTATGCAATCGCGGTCGCGGGAATCGTTTGAATGGGAACAAGAAAAAGAATTTGATTAAACTTTGTGACTGATTCAACTATGAGTTTGGAATAACAAAGAAATTTAAAAGTAACAGCATTTTTTGCGACACAAAAAGTACGCGGAAAATTGTAAAAAACTGATGATATGGAGGAAGAAGAGAATTTTATTCAAAAAATTCATATTTGAATCGATGAGGAAAATTGTACAGGCAAGAAAAGTGCGCTTTTCCCGCAAAAAATCCTTTTCTTCTGTCAGATTGCAGTTCTCCCAAAAATCGACATGAAATATGCGTTGCAACATTTACTGCGAGATTTTTCGAAAAATTTCAATGAATTCGAAATTTTTTAGATAGGATTTAGCCCATTCTGCTTATCCATAAGCATGCTACAGAATTGAAATTAATTTCATTTTTTTGTACCTTAGCTCATAGAAAACGACAGAAAATTGATCTTTTTCGATTTATGATGATATTATGTTTGTTTTTGACGTTTTCGCGGTCATTTTGATACTTGTTCCCAACTTATTATACTACAGAGTAAATTACACTAAACATCAAATTACCTGCCGCACAGGTTAAAAGACCTACACGGACAGCTTAAACACAGTGGCAACTAACATAACCATCACAGCTTTGACTTTATTCGACCTGCGCCGCGGGTAATTGACTTATCAGAATGGAATTCTGCATTGTAACTTTTTAAAATGCTCAAGAGAAGGCTCAATTCCGCCGTTTGCATATTAAAATTATCTATTCCATTTGCACGCAGTGAAAAATTCGTCGCTTGCAATCATTCTGAACGTTTCACTTGAGCTGAGGAAGTTTGTGCTTTTTATTCTGATTTGCGTTTTATTATTGTTTTAATGTGCAAAATTCTGCACACGGACGAAATTGCGTTAGCAAAAAATGAATAAGAATTTGTGAAGCGCTTCTATTGTATTCACAGCGAAAATCCGTCATTTCCATTCGATCCCACTCCGCTATGCTTCATTGTCTTTTATTGCAAGAAATATGTGTCTACTTCTTAGTGATTCTACTGTTTAGATCCGTCTTTGACTAGCTGATTATAATAAAAATTCATCTACTCGTTTATCACACGATATGATTTGATATTTTTATTTGTTTTCGTGTGTTATTTTTATTTTCGTTTTTCTGTTTGTCAAGATTGGTTTTTCTCCATCGCTCGCTCGGCTGCGTTCGTTGTTTTCGTGCACGCATATTTTAAGTGTCATTCCGACGACATGCATTTGGTTAATTTCATTTTCCTTTGATATATTCAACCTATTCTTTTTCGTCTACTAAAATTGATTAACTATGAAATAATTCGGATACAAAGTTGAACACGCACAGACAGAGACGGATGGATGGAATGGGGAGCTGGCGGCAGAGGGCGGACGTCGAAATATTTATTTCCATCAAGCTTGATAAGCGCATTTTCTCCACTCTCTCTCTCTAGAAAATATAAATCAAATTCAAATGAGGTTCAATCGACAGCAGATTTATCATATTTTATTTGTTCCACTCACTCACTCTCTCCTTTTTTCTTGCGCTGCCTTGAATCAAAATCATTTTTTTCGAGAATCGAAAAGTTCTTGAATCGTCTTCAATTGAAATATGATGAAATGATGTCATACAACATCGAACTCTTATTCACTTCGAATTCGAATCGTATCAGTTTCGTATAACTTCAAATTGATTGTAAAAATGTTCATTCCGCATGGAATATGGCTAGCGCGATCCATTCCGTTTCGAATCCAAAACAATATCAATTTCACCATTATGATTGCAATATCTAAGACAATATTGTTATATTTATGGATTGAAGATAAGTGTGAGCGCATTTTACTTCACTTCGAAAAATCCTAATGAAATTGCCTTTCTGAAGTCTGAACTTTCATTCAGCGAGCAAAGTTTTTTCACTGCGCGCTGCATCCTATTGGTCCATTTTTCTAAATGGAACGAGACATACATAAATGCTCGCCAGCATCCCGAAGAAGTAAAATGATAATAAAAACTTCTGCTCTAACTTGTTGATAAAAACTATTTTCCCCGATATGCACGTACACTTTTCGGTATATCTGAATTATTTATTAGTAGTATGTTTTTTTCTTTCTTGAATTGCCATTCATTTTGCTTTTTTGGCTTTCATTTCTCAGGAATTTACATTGCGGAGTTTACATTTATTTTGTTGCGAAAGTAGAGAAAAAATTATCATCGAAGAAACAAATTGTGTGCAAAAAAGGTCCAAACTGTTATTTGCCGCGCTCGAGGTGCATTACGCTCACCACTCTGTTGTCATCTCTATAAACTGATTAGCTAAATATCTGAAATATATAGTTCGGGTGAAAATAGTCAAACTTCTGACATTGATATTGAGTGCGTTTCACCAGGCGAGCGAATATATCGAAACGAGGCATGCAGCGATATGATGGAATTACAAGGCAAACTAAATAAAATAAAGTATATCGCATTTTCGTGCGACGGAAAATGATTTGCGCAAATTCAACGGTTCATTTTATGGCTGGCAGTCCCTTAATACCTTCGGGATTCCAATCATGCTGTTACGGGGCGGATGATAAGCTGTTCTCATCCAAAAGAATAATATATAAAAACTAGGGGGAATCGGACTGTTTCTCGGCATTCCAAAATACAAACACAAACACACAACATTTGCGAGACATATTTGAATAGAAGAAGATAACAACAAAGATTTTTTTATGTAAATTAATATATATAAACATCAATTGGATTAAATTTCACGCGAACATCTATCACAATTGCGCAAATACCGAATGAATATTCCACATTCTTTCATCTCGCTTACCATATTCACGGTAAATATGTTTTTTTACGTTGCGTTGCCGAAGAAACTCATATTATGTATATGATTCAAGAGATTTATATGCATTTTTAGAGAATTTCGGAATTGGATCGGACTGAAAAGATTTCGGCGAGGTCCACGGCACTGCAAACCAGTCTCATGGATGAAGAGACAGGCATACAAGCAAATCGATTCTGTAAGCTCAAGAGAAATTATTGTTCATATTGAACAGCATTTCCAGAGCAATTCCATTCGACAGGGCGAATACCCGGAACATATTGTGTGGCTCTGCTTACGTATGTCGATAAATTTGTTTGGCTATATCAAAAATCTAGCATCAAAACCATTAAAAATACAATGAACACACATGCTTACCGCAAATTTACTCAGATACTCAGACACAAGATGTATACTTCGGTGTGCGTCTTTTAACTGCACATGCATATAGTGAAAAATTGGCAAACAGTCAGAAGGAGAACGGAAAACGAAACGCACAAAACGCCTTCACATTCACCTTATGCAAACAGCAAACAAAATATGATTGTTAGAAATTGGTAAATATTTCTAAATCCAGCATCCTAAACCGCATATTGCTTCGCCAGTCTTCTAAAAAGATCCGTGCATCGTTTAACCAAACAAATTGATGGATATAGATAGAACAAAGAGATGTGTATATACACATTTTTTTTTGCGTGTACGGGAGAGGTATATTGCTCGATCGAAATAGGTTGGAGGTTTGAAAAAGAGCAAACATTTGTCGAGAGCATCGTGCTAGATAGACGTATATACTTCGCTTTTCCCATCAGAACCCAACATGTGATATTCGTTTTTATCACACAATATTTTCGAACATCACGCATAAAATATAAGACATTTTATTCCATTGTCTACATAGCTCCCATTCCTGTGCTTCATCTTGCTGTTCCTCGTCATATCCATTCCACATTCAGCTGCGGCTTTGACACTTAGCTTTACTTTGAATTTGGCTGTTTGTTCGAAGCACACTCACACAATGCGCTTACCTTTTGATGGAGGTGTGTGTGCGCGCGCGTTCGTAACAGTTCCCCTATCCCTATCATCTGTCACCTTTAATATGATGACTTCAATGTTATAAATTTTTCAATTTTACTACAAATTGTTGTGTGTGTTTTTATCAGCAGAAAAAACGCGTCGGTTGATTGTCACTGCACAAATTACGGTTGACAATGTTTTATTGGCAAGTTCCAAAGCAGCGCGCTGCAGCAATAATTCTCCAACTTTTTTCAATGCCGAGGCATTTTTAATGTTTCAACATTTTTCCAAAATTTTCAACATAGTTCAAGAGTATTCAGAGATATGGAATTTTCATATCATGGAACATGAAATATTCATGTTTCCAACATGGAAAATATCGACAAAACCATTAATAACTGTTAACTTTCAAATTAAACTGTACTTGTTAAACTGAAAAGAACAAAAACTTTGGAACGATTTGAGAGCTTGCCGCATTTAGTTCAATATCGAGTCGTTGCATTATTGAAAACAGCCGTCATTACGGATATCGACACGATATTGCTTGGATGTCAGCATTTGATGAAATTTGACGAAATTATACTCGTTCGAAATAATGTCATCGCCCACAAAAATTGAAAATCGAGCCTCCATCACATTCACGTCTTTCCATTTCTAATTAATTATTCAAGAACGGTTGAATGAAACTTCTGAGCAAAGTTTTAATGGAAAATCTGGATGTTCGAGAGAGAGAGAGAGAGAACGCCAAACAAATTAAGTAGAAATTGTTTGTTATTGTATACCATTTGAGATCTCCTCATTTTGTCACTTGACGTCTTCATTGAATACAGTATTTATGGAGTTTTAATCGTAATGACAGATGTCATCAACATAATCAAAGCAACATCGAGGTTTTTCATTGATTTTTGAATATAATCAAAAATATTGCCGACACCGGAATAGTAATTACTGTTTGATTGCTAATGGTGATTGCATAAGCAGCTGTGCAATTCGATTTAATCACAATATACGACGCGATGGTTTCCCAGCGTTCTACGCATAGCGCCAATTTAATCGAAAAAATGCGCGGGTGCATGTGTGCGGGCACACGATGAGTGCGTCAGTTTTTACCGGAACAACATGAGGATAACAAATTCGTGGGAAAAATAAAACCAATCATAATCCCTGGGATGTGGATGAAGAGGTCGGGTAGCACACGTAGCACAGACAAAGAAAAAAGAACATGGAAAGCAATAAATTTTGGAGAATAAAAAATTATTGTGCGTGAGTGAATTCCAAAGATGTTTTATAAAAGCTAGAAACACAGACACTGTGTGTGGTACAATAGAAGCAAAATAGAAGCAAAATAGAAGTGAAGTAAAATGAGCTGGTTTGCGCACACAACGATAGCAACAGAAAAATTTAAGATTGCATTTCATAATGGCGTGGAATATCGGCAGAAGCATGCAACGTCAAAGAAAGAAAGAAATGTGATGTCGAAATCACTGAATATAAAAAATGGATTTTGTGATTTGATGCGTACCATGACATTTACAAACATCAAACAGTATTCGCTGGCTGTCGCTGTAGAATTTTTCCTATTTAGCCCGCGCCGAGCGCGCGACGGTTCTAATAATATAGCAAAGTAGAAAATGTAATGTGCGTGTGTCGTGCCCTGAAAATATACATACCACTTTAATAATGGAAATAGCTCCAATTTTGAAGCGAAACGACGACGATGACAAAAAAAAAGAAGTGAGAGCGGGTGTAAGAAATGCGGGAGAGTGAGAAGGGAAAAAACACAACAGCAAAAACAACACACAATGATTTATTTCAACACCAGAGAAACAAAAAAGCAAACAAACAAAACGACGAAACGAACTGAATAATATTTATTTGCCCAATGTATTTGGATGCGTCATTTTAATCGTTTGATATTGTACAGCACTGCGATGATGATATACATCTCTTGTTGGGCTCGGAATTTTCGAAAAAAATATGAGTGCGTTCATTTTGCACATGTTATGTGTGCTGCGGCTCGACATTTATATGTGCGTAGGCTGCTGCCACTGGTGCTCCAGTGACGCCTCATTTCAGCGATTTAAATTATCTTTCGCTCTCCGTCAGAGTTAGTGTAATATGGCGCTGCCGCATATTTTCCCCGATAAAATATTAAAATTGTTGGAAAAAAGAGGGTTGTGCTCTTGAGAAATATTTTCATTTCTGATCCAGTCAAAATGGAAACTAATAATTTTCTTCATTAATGCCACACAGAAGAAAGTGTTAGCTTGCGGACTCATTGATTTTCGCAAATAAAATCCACATATATCGATGCAGTTGGAACTATAAAACAGACACAACATGCAGAATTCATTCCGATGAATGACTACAGGAATAAAGAATGGGCGCCTACATGAAGAACCTTGTAGTAGTTTAGGTTCCTACGAGGCTTTCGTGTTATAAAAAAGCTTCATACAAGAAACTACTCTCATTGACAATTTCCATTTGACAGCTAGTTGTAAACTTTGGTTTGGAATAAAATAGCTATTTATTATTGTAAAACAGCCCTTTAATATATATAAGTTCTTTTCATTAACCGAAAAGGATATAAGCACATCGTTTCATTAAAAAAAAGAACAGATAAATAGTAATATAAGTTTAGTTATTTCGGTTGTTGAATAGTATTATTTTGATAAAGCATAAACTAAAACTGGTGCTACAGTGTTCCTTCAATTTCTTTTTAATTGTGTACTTTCCAATTTTCTTTTCCTTTCTATTGAAATGGAAATGATTCGGTGACTCAATTGGCAACAGCTCGAGCAATTTTGTGCGGAAACGACGATAGCGATGATTTATCCATTGCCGACAAAATTTTATGACAATAGTGACAATAGCAATAGGAATGCCGACGTTGCATGGCAATGGACATAAAATGAAATAAAACTTGGGAGAAAGGCGCGTAGCAACGAATAAATGGAACAACAAGTAAATTAAATTGTAATTAAAGGAAAAAAGAAAAAACAATAAGCTGGATTTGCACTTTGTTGAAAACTGGGATTAAGCTAATAAGTTGTTTCTGAATGATTTGGAATTATAAAATGAAGCGCTTATACATTTATTATTATGCATTCAAAGCTGATGAACAAAAGCTTTTGTTTTGAGAAAAATGGATTTGATATTCACTGCAATTTTTGAGTATTATTGATTTCAGTTGATCTGTACATGGTACATTTGCGGGTTTTTCCAGTATTAAATCTGCCTCGTCTCTGCTAATCGGCACCGAAACCATCTCCATTACATTTGCTGGCTGCAACGTTAATTTGCAATTTGTATAACCGTTGGCCTGCTGATTTGCTATATGGCTGAATTTTTTGCAAATCATTTGTATCGGAGGTGGTTCATAATTTGATCAGTTCATTTTCAATGCCAATAAATCGACCGTGCCCGGTCATTTGGGGTTGTATGTGGTCTTTATGTTGTAAGCTCAATACCAAATAATTTGATATTGCATTTTGCAGAAAATCACTGCACGCTGTTTTTATTGATTCGCTCACTGTTTTAATGCGACAATTAAAATTCACGATGATTTTCGTCTGTTTGATATGTCTTTAACACTCATTAGCAATTACTTATTATGCCATCGAATTGAATGATGTGAAAAGGTTTTCCATGCACACCGAGTGGAATGAGTTTCATTTTCGACCAATCAACTCATCAAGTTCAGTAAAGTGGTGATAAAGCATTTGCACTAATGCAAAATCTGGTTGAATGTGGGTTCAATTCGATCATCGGCCAATGTTAAAGTGCAAATATCATATTTTCGTCGGTAAGCACACCACATACTCCGCACTCTATTCAAATTTTTTATTATTCATCGCAAGCTTCGCCAAAGAGACTTGAACAAGTTTGATAGAATTTCCCCGGCAAATTGGCAAAGATTTTTACGTATTTTACTATTGTACTTTATTTTGACGTCCTGTTTCGAGCAAATATGAATGAAAGGCCAGACGACGGCTTGAAATATTAAAATCGAAAATATATATCAAACAAAAATCTACTAAGAATGACCAATTGGACATACAAATTTGATTGATAATTGATGGAGAGCATGGAGCAAGGGAATCAAATTAACCTCATATGCGCTACCGGGAACCTAACAATCTCATTTCCGCATTACAGATTAAATGGATGTTAATGAGCTGATTAATTTTGCTCTCTCCATCTCTCTTCCTCGTCGAAGTTTGACCTTTACATCATTTTTGGATGATGTGATTTATTTCTGCATAGCTTCTGCTTCATCTTTTTCTGGCTATTGTCTACACGAATTTGAGCCATTTTCGAAATGGCAGAAATAAAACCGAAACATCGGCAATAAGAAAAGCTCGGCGCGCGAGCGACCGAGAGAAAGCCATGCGAATACAATAAATGTGATAAGAAAATGGCACCATAAGTCTGGGCGTCATTCTATGCACTAGCGCGACACAGCAGCACAACAAGCGCAAAGCACAATCAATGGAAAGAATCTGTTTTATGCGCGCCAATTTTATTTTCGCTCGCTCGCTTGCACTCGTATGTATTTTCAATCTCATTTTCACACATTTATTTGTTGGCTTATTTTTCATTCCACTGTGGGATAATCTTCCATATTTGACTTCACAGAGACTCATATAGTGAAGTATGCCAGCGAAATCTCAGCTCAAAAATCCATTTGTCTATTCTTTCGTTTTCTTTCATTTTCGCCAAGTGAGATGCCATAAAGCAAATCAAATCATGAATCCAATATTAGAGAGAGTTAGAGCGGGAGACAGCGAGTTTAATGGAACAAAGTCACTCACATATGCACACCAACAATATCGTAAATGAAATTCGGCAGAATGGCGGTGACGAGGGGGTGAGTGGAACTGAAGAAATCCGACAATCAAAAACCATTGTGCATTTCGTGGATTTGATTACGGACAATAGTGTTTATTTTTTCTATCCAATTTTTAATAATATTACAGAGAAGAGACATGTTAGGGGTTAAATTCTAATTTTGTTTATAGACAGCAGAAAATATCCCAAAATTCATGCTCAAATGACTTTTTTCATAATAAATTGCACTTACGGTGCACAAATTTATGGGAAATGTTTAAATATATTGTAGTAAATTGCCCTTTCAAATTGAGTATGAACAAGCCAATAAGAGAGAATCAAATACATTATTGAATTGCAAAAAGCGATGATTCGAAGGGACACAGAACGTCAACTTTCCACATTTCATCGGGCGTTCTATCGAGCATGTAAAACATACACATTTTAAGATGCGATTGTATTCTTCCGCAATTTTTTCTTGAAATTATTGGCAACAATATACATTCGATGAAAAGGGAGAGCTTGAGCGTTATTTTGCAGGGCATCTTTTTAGCTGCTGCTGCATCACAAGTTAGAAATATTTTTTTTTAACAATAAATCGAACTTGTTCGGCTGGTCTTATTATATGAATCAAAATTAGGAGCTCTCAGAATGATTATTTTTTGAGCAACACGTTTTCTCTTGTTGTTCCGTGAATAGCAATTTCATTTAACAAGAGGAATACATTGTAAAATTACACCAAATTTTCTCTCTTTGTCTCTCTATCTTCCTTTCAAATGAAAGCATATTTTATGACTCAGATACGACGGTACACAACGGATTGGACTGGCAACAAATATGTGCTCTCGAGATATAGCAGTTCTCTCCAAAATGATGCAAACAAAAGACAAACAAAAATATCCACCACAGCAAGAAAATGCATGAAATGGAGAGAAAAACAGTCCGCGAAGTTTAAATGCTTTGTTTTGGTTTGCACATCGAAATCGCTGCAAAAAAATCAAGATACCAACATTTTTATTACATGTTCTTTATGTTTCGTTGGATCTAATGTTTTTCTTTGTTCAATCCATGTAAAGTGTGATACAAGATGAGTGTTCTTTGTCCGATTCCATCACAATAACGCTGCATGTAGCAAGATAGAGAATAAAAGAGTGCATTCGAATGTCACACAGTGGTGGAAAAAAGAGAGATATTTCAACTATTTGATGTATGTTTAAATAGAGGATATGTTTATTGCCACGGCTGTTGTATAACGCGGTTTCAGTAGGAAAATTGGGTATTTCACATTTCAATATAACGAATAATATTGCAGATATGCAAGAGAAAATACACAAACATCACGCAGTTTGAATGGAAACGCTTGAAATGTCCGTGTATAGATTGAATCTATTAGATTCAGAATGGAAATGCTCAACGCGTTCGTTCCGTCGTTGTACTAGCGAACGCGAGCGTGAGCGAGTGAACGAGCGACATGCAGCGAGAATGAGGCTGAGACGGAATGAAATCGGATTAGGAAGCACTGGTTGGATGACTTGATATGTGATATGACAAAAAAAAAAAAGTTTAAAAACCAACTAGCTTAATTAGTTGCATAAACGTTCATTATTCATCGTCGTTTAATCACATACACACACGGTCGACAATTCAAGCCACATATCTGACGAGGTGAAGGCTAGGCTTGTATCTAGAAAATTATACAAATAGATCAATTTTGACGTATACGTCAATTTATTGCATGCAACTGATACATGTATTAGGGTAAATATTTTCATATTAACCAAATTGTCACGTTCTTTCGCTTTTGCAATTATTTGACAATATACAACAACTGGAAAAAATAGGCTAATATATGGCAAATATTGTAAACATTGTAAATCAATCAAAATGCCCATTCGCATCCAATCCAAACACAGACAATCAACTTTGTAGGAATAAAACAGTAAATTAAACAACTTCGTTTACTCTTCTAGTCAATTGTGAATATATGCAATATCATTGCCAAATTTTTTTGAAAAAAAAAAACCTTTTATTAACGGCTTCAGCACTCTTTTTTCCCAGTACAACACTTTAAGCCACTTCTTGGCGGTAAAAGAGATAAATTAAAATAAAAAAAACCAAATGAACACTTCTTCCTTTTGAAT
This sequence comes from Obolodiplosis robiniae, assembly GCA_028476595.1. Lineage (NCBI taxonomy): Eukaryota > Metazoa > Arthropoda > Insecta > Diptera > Cecidomyiidae > Obolodiplosis > Obolodiplosis robiniae. Next base: position 24,276,019 of record CM052017.1, read on the forward strand.
GGGTAAACATCACGAGTTTGTTTTAGCACATGCTAATTGAAACATTTGACGTACATTTCGGCAAGGTTTTTATGACATGTCATCAATTTTCAGCAGAAAAATCACTACAATAAAAACTATGCCAACGTGTTTGGGTAAGCTCATTTCGAATGCGAACTTTTTCGTAGATAGATTTTTGAGCATTCTATGGCTGAACAGGTCAGTTGACTATTTTGGGACATTTTACCAGGAATTTTATATGGAGAGTTACGGAAAATTCAATCTTATTTAGTTACGCGTGACTAATGATTGTCAGTGGGCGCGCTCATACAAAATATCAGTCATCAAGTCAGCCAAAATATCCCAAATGAGTCAACTGCCCAGTCACAGTTAGCTATATGGCAAACGCATAAAAATATTGAGAAAATTACTAAAATTCCAATCACTCGGCCAATTTATTTTCACATGGATGATGTCTCACCACTGAATGCTTAATAACATTGGATTTGATTAAATTCTTAAAATGAAAAGAACATTTTTCCTTAGTATACGTTTTCCTGAAATAAATTATTTATAATGAAGTCCTAAATGCCAACCTTTATCTGTACTCATTCTCTTTGACTACTACATGCAGCAGAATTCTTCGCAAAGAATTTCGAACAAAACAGTATTCAACTCATTTTCACAGCCGACATATCAAAAATACTTTGAATTAAAATATTGGCTCCGGATCTAGGGGAATTCAATAGTTTTAGATGGAAATTTTTCACACAATCATCTAATATTTATTGTGTCATATTCGGACATATTTTCAAAATTCAATTCAATGGCGTCTATTTTTGAATATTTGCCAGGAAAATACAGCCCGAATAATGTGTTTTTTCTTTCTTACGTTATTGCATAAAATCGCATTCGATGAATGCATGTGTCAATACAAACAAATGAAGAGCGTAGAATAAGTTCAATATCCATTCTTTTTTGGAAATATTTTATTCATTTCGTTTTATTTCAATGTATTTCGGAAACTTTATTCGATTCATTGAAAAATAAACGTTCCGATATTTTCCCCTAGATCCGGATGCTTTGTTTTTCTACACCCAATTAATGTATATTGCATTCAGCATTCATTTTTCCACATATTCTTGAACGCACACACAAAAACGATTGTACTCGCTTGGTGCAGTGAATATGTGAAAATGTATGTTGGTAGCGAGAGAAGATAAGTATAGAAATACTTTTTTATAAATGTACGTTCAAAACATGAGCAAAATAGATTTCATTATCAAAAACGGAATGAATATTAAAAACATGCGAATGCAGCAGCAGCTTACACGGAAGACGAGCGAAATGGGGAAAATATTTTAATGATCTTGAGCATTCGACACATAACTAAAGTAGTCTAGTCTGGTGTATCTTGTCGGCTTAATACTTGAACCAGAAAAAAATGTGATTCTCTTTTTTCGCCGGGAATAGGATTTTTCAATTAACATGAGCTAATTAAAGAAAATAAAACTCAGCAGTTCTATGGATCTTGGGATTTTTGTCATGTTAATCTATATTCATGTTTGTTTTCCACAATTCAAAAGGAATACATTGAAGCACGAAACCTTCTATGCAGACTTCGTCGTAGTAAGTTTTCTTTGTGTTGGTTCTATTTGTGGTGAGCTCGAGCTGGTTGATTATTTTCTGAATTCGACTCTAAAATGTTGACAATCAGCTGCGAAAGATGAAACGAATTGGTGGGCCACTTTTGTAATTGTTGGAATGATGTGTAGCTGATATTTCGCTGAGCTCAACAAAAAAAAAGATTTTCGTATGACAATGAAAAGCAAAATTGTGCTGTTTGAACATGATGGCCCCCGTCATCAATGGCCGAATAACCATGTCCGAAATTTGTTTCGAAATGATTTGCTTCGTGCTTCAATTATTATTTCTGTATTTGCTGCTGTCTGACAATCGAAAGGTTGTCTCCGCTTTATTCATTGTTATACACTAAGCATAGAGAGCATTTTGTCACAATCAGCAAATGTTTCGGTTAGCTCAATTCCGGCTGAAATCTCTGTCGCACTCTCGCAAAATGTGGTGGGTGGTCGACCAAATTTCCTCATCATTTGTTTGGTTGAATCAAGCAATAGTAATGGAAAACCTTGACACCGGATAATGCGGGGGAAGACGCAACATCAGCACAATGGATTTTATAATAATTCTCGACAAACAATTATACAACAGGAAATGTTGCGCATCTATAAATGTCAATTTAAGATCGACATCCGGCAGATTGCAGTTGAGCGTCAATTTGATTGAAATTTCTATGTGTGCGTCGCGTCAGTGCGTCGTTTTTATTCCTTTTTCGATCATCATATTTCCGTATTCCTACATCCAAAATGACAAGATACGACTTCATTTTGCTCAAATTCACTCTTTGTCATTATTTTTGGAGTGTTTCACGTTCTTTTTTACTAAAATGTTTTATGTTTCTCGTCGTACAAACCATGTGTATTGTTCTAAGGTTCATTAATGGACTGTTTTGCACATTGTTAAGAAATCGAAAAGTTCCTTTGTTTTATTTGGGTGTGTGTGGTTGATTTTTCCGCTCATCCTGTGAACATGCTCCCTTGCCAATTTTATATCGAACATCATTTACTATTCGAAGAAAGATTGATAGAGATTCGAACTACACAGAGCGTGACAAAGTGTCTGTATCTGGATCTCTATTTTCATGTACTTTCACGCTTCAATTCTCTTCGATTTGCTCGCGCGCTCAATTTATCACTCTCTCTCTCTCTCTCTCTCTCTCTCTCTCTCTCTCTCTGTGTGTGTGTGTGTGTGTGTATGTACTTTTGAGCAAATTTTCGACCCGCGCCCCTATTCACGCGATGATTGTGTTGTTCATTTTTGGAATTATTTCGCTCTTATTGTAGTGCCTTCGTTTTTCCGCTGTGTTATTGTTATTATCGCCTGCTATACTTATTCGAGGCTGAATGCTCTTCGCAATTCGTTCCTTTTGTCATTAGATGTTTCGTTCGTTTTTCGTATTCATTTGAAGCGAACGAATGTGGCATGCTAGCAATGGCTGGGGATTATGAAATAATTAAGCAAATCCAAACGATTGACACCTTTGTTTAATCAGCAGCTTTGTTCATGATTACGATGTATTTGCTTGAACAATTGGCAGCGGGCGAGCGAGTGAATACATTAACTGGTTGGTAGTGAGTGACATATATATTTTCTCTCCATTTCCTTTTTGATTTTGCCATCGTCCACTTTTTCTCTCTTTCCACGATTCACGCTCTCGTTGAGTGCCAGCTCGAAATTGAATTTTAAAATGTCTCTCTCGAAAACAACAATTTATAATGCGTCAATCAACGGCGAATTGGCAATTTTGCTATGTGCATTGATATGAAAAGTTTGCATTCATTACAATGGCGCTTAACATGGGTCTAGCTGCGGCTGGTGCTCAGTTGCTATCGACAAGTGATTGTCCCGATTTCTGCCGCAAAACAGCGCAACGCTTTTATTTTGAAGCACAACGTAGCTAATAATGTGTCTGTGTAGGCGTGTACGAATGCAAGTCAAAACACAGCAAAGAGCGAGTGGTCCTATTATGTGACAGAACTCATTTTAATACATAGTCTATTTGTCCCAAATATGTGTTCGATGTCGTTTTTGTTGTCTCAAATTTCGTTTTTCAATTGTTTGAACCGTTCGCATAATGGGACAAAAATATTGCTAGGCGTTCTTTAACTACAATAACTTTTATCCATGACTTTCAATGTGTCAATTTGTAGAGGAAAATACGATTTTATTGCTCTCTCATCGCGTTGTTGCTTAGCAGCTTAACAAACTACAATAAAAGCGAAACGACTCTTTCTTTGGGGTGTTCTCGTCCAGCAAAATCGGCGGTACATTCATCGATAGCCGTTAAACTATGCCATAACTTTAAGCTATTATTATATCTCTCTCAGCTAGCCTTGCTCTGGATACATGTCAATCATGGTGTCGATTCTCAGCCAAACAATCGGCAAACAATAAAATACGAGTTTCACGAACCGAGGAATGGATGCAAAAATCTTTTATCTCGACCGAACGAAAATGTTATTTTGCTATTTTTCAGTTTTTTCGAAGGGATAAACAAAGTATTCTGAAATTTTGAACATAAAGTATTCGCGAATTGATGTCGTCGCATTTATTTTAGCTGCGTGCGAGCCAGCACTCATTCCGTTTGCGAGATTTGCCGTTTCCCAAACAGAAAGTATCACAATCAAAACAAACAAAGTATATATCTGTGCACAGTCCATATTTTCCGACATTAGTAACAACTTTTGACAATTCTTTTTACTTATCGCGCTCATTGTTTTCTAAACAACTTGTTTTAACTTGTCATTTCTTATTTTTGTTCGTGTAAGAACATCTTGAAGTTTTTCTTCACTTTGCCCATAGTTTTTGGCTTCAATTTGCTGGGTTTATTACAAGGGGACCGTGCTAATTTGAGACATTTTAATCATATCTATTGGGCAGTAGTATTGATGTGATATTTCAATCGTTTCAATGACTCATTTGTTTTTAGTATTTGTGTCAATAAAAATTTTCGTATTACAATGGATCTAAATTGAGTTCACCCATGTAAAATAAGATGGCGCGGTCAATTGGCATACTCTCGAATAGCTCTCCAATCCCATTTAAGCACGGTCCGCTTGGTTTATTACGCCAACCACAATTTCGTAATCATTGTGGATATTTTTTCATCGTTCGTCTTGGTGCAAATTACAGAACAGAAAATCGCTATGGAAAAATTACCAATTTAAATTGAATGTCGCTCATCTGCTTTAAATTGCTCCTTCGTCGTGAGTGATAACTTCTTTTCTGAACAATGGAAGGTAACTTTTGGATGGAACGGCCGTGTTGACCGTTGTCGGATATGAACGTCAAACGTAATGCTGTGTGATTCAGTTTCAAGTTCCCACATTGAATTATTGATTGCAAAGTCATTTCCAACCATTGCAATTATGATAATCAAATCCGTTGGCGCTTAATCGTTTTCGTTCAGCAATTTGACTTTGGCCGTGAATTTTGTGTACTAGGCACATGCTGTGCCGTGAAATATTTAGGATATTTCACTCAAAGATATTCCACGATTTGACCAGATTTGATTTTACTCTCTAATTATTTCATATTTCATACGCAATGCTAATGAAACCAACTGCTTACACATTCTACTACAGCATACTCTCATCGGCTGTTGCGTTCACATTCCTTTGTGTGTTTGCTTGTTTATCTCATTTTTCCCATTTTGTTTCTTGCGGGAAAAACGCATATATTTATAACTGAGTGAAGTCGAATCTCAATCTTCTGTGATAATGACCGCACATCTGTGATATCAAAAAATAAGTCGCAGTATATGGAAATCGCTCGAATATAATCGCGTTGAAAGTTAGATTTCTTTAATCATTTCCGTAGGATGTTTAAGCTCAATCTTTCTTCTTTTCATTCTTTCTTTCTCTTTCTTTCTTTCTCCCTCTTTCGCCTTGTCTCCCGGGTCATTGCCGCGCTGCCACAGCCACCGCTGTCGCTACGTCGTTGTTGTTCATTCGTTGAGATTTTGGATGTTTTTTCTTGCATTTCAGAAACACTTAATTAGAACATCATTTCAATGAAATCGAGTTTCATCAGAGCATGCAGCATTTTATAGCTGTATTTTATTCAAAATCACACGTACTATTGAGCGCGTGTCCAAATTTCTTTAATCAGTTGGCATTGGCTGTCATTAATTACTGCAGAAGGCGTCAATAAATTATTTTATTATTGCCACACACCATCGACTGAAACTTGGCGAATATCTCACTTTAACTGACATTTTGAAAATCAAACGATGAATCATTTTTTAACTACATGGAGAATTTATTCCGTTGAATGACTACAAGAATATAGAATAGGCGCTTACATGAAAAACATTTTAGTAGTTTAGGTTTCTGCAAGGCTTTCATGTAATGAATAAGCTTCATACAAGAAACTATGCTGTCAAGCTAACTGTAAAGTTTGGTTCCAATATGACAGGGAAGGCACTGTAGAAACCTAAAATAAATACTTCAGGATTTGCCATGTTAGCGCCTGTTCTACAGGATTTCCGGTAGGAATTCACCGAAAAGAATTCTCTGTGTAAATGAACGTTCATTAGCCATTATGGCGTATTATGTTCGTCGATGATGCGAATAAAAATGTGGAAAATTTCATCTCGATAAAGTGATAAATAACAGTTTTTTTCTGGCAAAAAAATGAGATTTTAAACCAATATAAAAGAATTTGAGAGAAATTTGTATCAGATGAAAGGAAAGAGGCAGACACACACACAATACGATGCTGTTCTATGAATCTGTATATGGTCGATTTTTCAGCGACTGGAATTTCTGCACCGAGAGCACACGATGCCAGTAAAAACGAAAATGGTTCTCACTAGCGACGATTCGGGCGGAAATGGCTAGGGACTACAAAATGTTCAACATATCGAGCCAAATATGCAATAACAACAACATACGACACAATGGATAGATGACTAGTCGATACTTTTGCACATATTTCATCTCCGGTGTGCCTATTATAAATGGCAGTGCTCTTTTTTGCACACATTCTCTTGTGCTCTCAACGTGGACGACGCTCTAATGGCAAAATAGAGAAGCCGAGCAGTGAACGCGCTCAAACAGCAGACAGATGAGAAGAGAAAGTGTTTGAGGATTATCATGGAAAATATGGAAGCTGCGGTGCACGGATGTGAATCACGGGTAATGTAAAAGGAATCCAGTGATCAATTTCCGAGCGCTCACGCATCGCACATTGCACGCTCGCTCATTCGCTCGCACTCACTGTGTCTGTGTGTGACTTTGGTTATACTTAGAAGAACAAACATTAGCGCTTGTTACATAATCGTTAAACTTAATTGCGACGTGAACTCTATAATTTTATATTATTTTCGTTTCGGAATGGGGCGCTCATTGTTTCTGCATGCTTAGCTCTGCTCAAATGAACGATTTCGTGCCGCACTGCGTACCCCTCTTTATATACTTTGCTAATTTCGTATCAATTTTGATCACCCGACATTTTTCACCCGTTTCAAATTCCTTGACTATAATTTTCTGTTATTTTTGTGCTTCCTCGCCGCTTGCTTTCTTTCCTTTCTCGTCTGTATTCATTTGTCCGTCCGTCGGTCGGTCTTCCAATTCGTTGGCAGCTGATTTTTGTTTGGTAACTTTCATCCGCTTCTCTCTATCGCTCTTGATCGGTGAATTCGTGCGAAAAAAAAAAAATAATCGAGGGAATACGATTTGTAAAATAAACTATATATTCATCGTCAAGTATTTTACGAAAACTGAACAATCGCAATTATAATATATGTAGTGGCTTTGCGCTGAATAAGATGAAAATTTCGGGCTGCACTCCATTTAATTGGTGCACTCCAATGCGGATGCTATGATGTGGCGCGAACACGATTTGGCAATCGTCTACCCGTGTGAAATTTTTTGTGTGGTGATGAATATTATCCTGCACAAAATCAGAATGAAGTTTTAACTGCTGTGCATTGGCGCGTCGGTATGGCTTTCTACTGTGAGCGAAGGATACCACCGACTCTTTTTGCGGCTATTTTCAATTTTCATGGCAAATCTTTGCATGCGTGTGTGTTGAAAATGGGACGCCCGTATTTTAGGCGATACCGTTTGTATTTTTAAAATGGAAACGGATTGTGCACTCGATTTTCATTAAACAATTTCTTCGCTTTGTTTTTTCTTCATTTTGTTTCAACTGCTTCATCGCCGTTTTCCGTTGCGAACCCTTTATGAGGCAGAAAGAGGGCGAGTGTATGCATTGCACATTTCATTTTTGCAATAAATGAAACGACTTTATCCGCTATGCGTCTCGCCCGCAAATTAGTGATCGTTGTATCGAGTATTTTGCATATCGTTTCAAATTTGGTGAAATGTGCGGGAGCGAGACAGCGGCAGCAGAGAAAGAGGAAAAAATCGGTCAAAAATCAAAATTCATTAGATTCGTCCGTTGGGCGCGATTTTGTATTCAAATCAATGAACTTCGCATTCTTGCACTGTTCGCCTGACAATTATTTTTATCTCGTGCGTTCAGTCAGATGGGTGACCCAACCGGGACTCTACACTATGCTCTCGCTTTAGATTCACCTCTTACTCACCATTTTCCAGCAATGGAATATCGTTCAGTTGTTTACTGCTTTTCACCGAATCACATTAAGTGACATAGTACGTGCACACAATCTCTCGCTTCGAACAATGTGAATCAGATGTCGGCATTGGAATTCCGTTCCGTTATCTAACATTCCCTCCATATTATAAAGATCGAATTAATATTAGTTCACATATGCGTTTTCGTCGTATAAAACCGGAAAAGAAAACAAAATTTGTTTTCATTGAATGTGTCTGATGATATGACAGAAGCTGAAATTATTTTTCGCCAAACTCTCGTCGAATGCGCTCGAGATTTTCACAATCAACAACAAAAATACATGCGAAGGATATGAATAAAATCTATATATGTTCGGAACAAGCAATGGCTTCAGCCGATTGTGTATTGAGCGCCGAATTATAATTGGTTCGATCTCAGACTTCGAGACGATGGCACATAGTTTCGCATTATATACATAAACACACATTCCAAATTAAAAAAAGCAATCGAAAATAACACACAAAAACCGCTAGAAGATCAGACAGAATCAACGACGGACAAAGTACAATAGAGCGCTCAACTTTTCAAGTAACCATTGACAGGACAAAAAACGAGAACGAGGGAAAGAAGAAGAGGATAATGGCACACAAAAACATCGACAAGAACAGCGGCACACGAGAAACAACGTTCAAGCTACGTCGTGAAAGATTTATTTTGCTTTCCGAATAAACGATGGATATCAAATAAAATTTATATACAGATATTCTGGGCACAAAAACACAAACTCAAACGCATGCAGCAGCAGCAGCAGCAGAAACGGTATATAGTATCCAAAATCGATTGAGATGGTTTAGTGAATAGTCCATTGAGCGCATGAGATAGAATCATAATGGAAATTGAATAAATATTCTCTCTCTGCCCTTTCATTCATTTGGGAACCGCGAAACACGGCCAAATGAAGTTTTCGGGCCGAATCTCCCGATAATATACTTTTTTATATTTTTCGACATCGATTTCATTTTCTCTATCTATTTCATTGTATTCATTTTTTTATCGATCTGTGTCCCCGTTTGATTTTGATATTGCAGTAGTGAAAACAAGAAAAGTTATTCGCTTCGCTCACAACCATTCTCTCTTTTGATGTTTTGATTTGATCTCGATGATTACATTTTTCACTTCCCTTACATGAAATGTTGTAATCCGTTAAATGCTTGTTACTTTTTAATCAGTTAATTAAAATAAAAGAAAAAACCCATTTTTCTCTTGCGCTTGAAAATATAAAAGATTTATATGTTTATTTCAATGTGGAGTTCTTTTCAAATATTTAATCTGCAATTTGGAAATAAAGGCTTATACTTTGGGCCATATTCCACTCCAACAATTTCGACTTTGTAGTCGGGTAACAAGAATTGTTGTGCGTCGCTTGATATGCTCGCAGAAAACTAAAAGCTACTTTTAGCTAACCCACAGAGGTCGTCAGAACTGGTTCATTCCACAGAAAAGATAAAAACACATCTTTTTCTTCTATAATAAATTCAAGGGTGAGCGAGCAAACCGTGCTTTTATTAATATGTTTTTTAAGTCCATTAAAAGTAGAAAGTGTTTTTCACACTTCAATTCTTAACTAGCTAAGCACTCGATTGAATTTGGTGTGTGTGTGCGTATCGATTCGAGTCATTGCAACATCTTGATTTGGATTTTAGAGCGATTGATTACTTATCAATGTCATATATTCTAATATTTATCTATTGGTTTGAGGAGTTTAGGCACAATAAGGAGTAAAAGTAACTTTTTGTCCTTGCCGTGATATAAAATGATTTTGGCGACCTCTTTGAAAATAAAAAGTATCTTATTTTGTAGTATTTTGTGAGTGTTAAAACATTTTGTTACGAAATAAGCTTTACAAAAAGTCGTTGCACTAGCGAATGAAAAAGTGTAAGAGTATTAAAACTTCTGCACATTTAGAAAACTAGTGAGCACAAGATGCACTCACTCATCGCCAGCGTCTCTCTCTCTCTTTCTCTCTCTGTAGCAGCGGCAAATTTTGTGGGAAAATGTGAAAATGTATGTTTTGCATTCGGTAATCAATAATGTTGGTTAAATTTTGCAGATCGTGGACTCACTGCACCAAACTTTAGCTGCTGGCGCACAGCGGTTAAGAGTCTTAAACTTAAGCCTCCACTGGCGGCAAGCAGGGAATTATTTATAGCAATGAACCAAATATATAAGTTACAGTGTAAATGTTTTTTATGGTTCTGCTACGTTCGTTGTATTGATGTTTTCATTTATCCGTTTCCATTGCAATGCGGATTTTGCATCCGCATTTGCTCGATTTTATTGTGTGTGTGTGTGTGTGTTTCTTTTATATTTCATTTGAAACAACGTGTGCGAGAGACTGAGAGAGAGGGAAATAGAGAGATAATGGTAACACATTTTTTGGAAAGGCATGAAATGTGTAAGTCTGTTTTTGCTTTGCATTCATTAAAAAATCTGTAAACAATTTCCATCGTTTGTATTGTATTTAATGACTTTCTCACCCTTTCACTCTCTCTCTCTCTTTCTCTTTCTCGCTCATTTCTCATTGGCACACCAGTTTTACCACACTTGCTTGCTCAGATGGTGTGCTCGCATTGGTCACATCTTAAATTTTTGTAGTTTGGTCGTCTGCTCATATCATATCAACAGCAGACTGTTTTAATAATGAAAGGAGCTTATTTGCTTAAGTAGGACACATAATTTTCCTTTATTCTTTTTCTTTCTCCTTTCTTTCTCTCTCTCTCTCTTTCTTTCTCAATTCTTTCGGCTCGTTTCATTTTTTTCCCGTACACTACAAGTGTTGATATTATAAATTAACTTTTTTATTGCGAATGTCGCAATTGAATTTTGCACATTCAGAAGTTTTGCGCCTCATATTTCATGAAGGCACAAAAATCCAAAACGAATATTAAATAACCGAGGCGTACGTGTGTATGCACACACATAAATAGATGTGTAGATGTCAAACTTATACTTTCAGCATTCATGTATGCTACGGATAATGTAATGAAGTCCCAAATAGTAATACTTACAAAAAGGTGGTATTGAATGTGATTTGTTTGATTCCTGAGTAAGAGTTTGAGTATAAAATACATTTTTTTCGGTGCTTTACACTTTTAGATAATATTTTACACACATAATTCTACTATACGTAGTATTACATGATTCACCCCAATACCGCATTTTATGAGAATCACGTTTAAAATTTCAAACGACACCCATAAATAATATTGATGAGATGATTACTGAGATAAAAGATAGAAACAACATCGTGAAAATGCCCAATTATTTTGATATTTTGAATATTGTCAGCGATTTATCCCATTTACTAGGCAATTAAGAAGAATAAATAACACCCTCCGAACGGGTGCAATGGAGAAACCGAGGGTATTCCGTGTGCTCAGTTTCGCTCCGGTTGTTGGGAAATTATGTGCACTCGTGAATGAATCAATAATTTAACAGCGTTTGAAAATGAGATTGAGTGGCTTACTTTTAAAATTTAGCATCATTCACACACATTACGCTATGACCATCATTGTACCATTCGATGATGTGCATTTCACCTTGCCTGAAAATTTGGGTTTTTCGTTCCGTTCGCTTCGCTTATTCATCATTTTGAATTTTTAATGGGTACCAAAACTTGTAATAGAAAAAAATTCAACCGAAAAATGGATAATTTTCCGTCGTATTTTCCTGCTGGCGTTGTACTATTCACAGATCGGCATTTATACATATTTTTTATCTTTCACTTCTTTTAGTACGATACGCTGGTCTTGCTGATGCCAATTCATTTTGTATTTATTCTTGATATTGACAAGAGGGGATGAAAGCGTCCAATTTAAGTCGCATGAAAAAGATTTTCAGTTAATCACAATAATACTCTTGCAATCCATTTCAATTCAAACATTTTTCTTTAAATGATTGCGGTGCCGAATATTATTCGTATTATTGGCGTTTTGAATACTTTTCGATTAATGGACGTTTCGGTGTATTCAATAACGAAGAACTCGGTTCCCAGGAAAGAACCGAACGGGAATAATAACTCGGAATAACTTTCGACCACTCATTGAATTATTTCAATTCCCTCATCTCTCACACAAAATTCAATATATCCAACACGCATGCAGCTTAATCAATTGCTATAATCTGCGCTTTTAGTTATGAGATTACTTTTTGCCACCTATCAATTCTCGGCCAAACAGATCCTTCTGTGACCATTGAATTGCATATAACATGTAGTTTTGCTGTGCTTTTCTTTGTGTCGTTCCAATATGTGCTGAGTTTTCTCGCATCCAATTAGTCAATATGAACGAAACAATTTGAAAAACTCTGTGTATTATTTCGATTTTCGTGTCAATATTTTCTTTCCGATTTCATTATAGGACTTTTATGCGATTAGACGATAATACTTGATGCTAAACTGGACATTACCGCGATGCCAAAAATACACACACCGAATAAACGAACGCTACAGAGATCCGAATTAATTTGTGACCAACACAAATGGAAATTTAATTAAATCAAGAACTAAAATCTGCCAAATACACGCAGTCAATCCATCGATTAACGCTGGCATGGAACACGGAATATGTATTGTATTATTTTGTTTTCTTATTCCAGCCTAGTTCATATGTTCAATGCGATAGACTTGATTTTTGAATTGTTGAGCAGCTTTGTGTAGCCTATCAACTGTTTTCTTTTGCATTCGCATTGATTTTATTCTTTATTTGCGGGCATAAAATGAAAATGTTCTTGAATCAACTCACTCCCACTCGCTCGCTCCATTTGCCGCACAATATAAATATGTAAATATGTTTCTTATTGCTATTACACGCCACAATATGTAGCATATTAAATGACCATCATTTGCTTAGATTACACATCTTTCACTCTTTTATTGTTGCACATAAAATTTACTGCTTAGAATTTGCCGTTCAATGAAAATTCACATTGAGTGATTGTGTGCAGTTTTACGGTCAAAGAGCACCCGAGACGAACCAAATAATGTGTTTAAGTCGGAACAGAAAAAACCTTCATCGTGAAATGAATTACAAAAGAAATGAAGAAAATGGGCTGTCGATTCATTGAATAAAATAAGGCGCAATTGATGAGCGTTGAGAAAACGAGAAGAATTGAGCTACATCTGTTTAATTGAACGGCGTTTGCAGACGGAAAATCAGGAAGAAGCGATAGCAAAGCACACAAAGATTGCTACGTGAAACAAAATTGAGAGAGAGAGAGAGAGGAAGAGGCTGCGAATAAAATAAATACTAATTTAAGTTAGCCTGAGAAAGTCATGAAGGTAACCATGCAAAAGAGTTTTCAACGTATGGGTTTTTGTGCGAGAGTGTGTGTGAACGCAACGCAAATCCTTGAAATGGTCATACCAATATCAATCAAAATATGAAAACACTTAAACACATTTTGAAAATTGCCAATGCACTCGATTTGTTTTCGCCGCAGTCATATATAGACCATTTTGAAATGGAATCGAGTGAAATATCCGTCTATTTCGATACTTTAATGTTTTGCCATTAAATGGCAGTTTGTGTATGTGCGTGCTCTTTCGCTATGCTTCTGCTTCTACTCTCTCTGTCCTGCTCTCGCTCTCAACTTTTCCCCGTTAACAGACCGTTATTTGTGGCATTGAATGCCTTTTGCCAATGCGCTTCACATTCACTTTATTAACACAATCCCATTTGTGGTCCCCATCGCTTTCGATCTCATCATATTCAACGAACGATTTCTCGTGCCTCTCAATCATTTTCAACAGACGAAAGGGATTGATGGAAAAAAAGGATCATATTTTGCTGCCTCTGAGACATTCTATGTGTAAAATTTAAAGAAACATCTGTAAATGATATCATTTCAAAGCTACCGCTCCTTCACCATTCCCATTTGGCTAACGTTTACGACTGTTATCGCTTACATGGTATTTCCGTGCCATAGGAGTTCATAAAAAAACCGAAAAAAGGATAGCAGAAAACAGTCTTTGTATTGAGAAAAAAAATTGGGGCATTGAAAAGGCAACAGCCACACAAAATACCAAACAAGTAGTGCGAACAAAACTTGGTAGTCGGAAGTGTATTTTTAGACGCACATATTTAAAAAGCCATAAACGTCATGCGATTCGCATCCAAAGTCCGCCACTGGATATAATCGAAAAATGCTTTGGCTAACGACTACTAAAACATTCCCATTCATCGCCAATTTCAACGACCTTAACACACAGAACGAATCGAAATTAATTTTTATACGTAAATATTTACAGCGATTTTTCTTTTCATTTTCATCGGCGTAATTGCGTTGCTTGATTGGCTTGCGTTCGACCTGGCCATCCAACGCCCGGCTGTGCTCATATTTTCCCTCATCTTTTATGTTATACATTAAAAGCTTCCTCTATTTATTTCTTTATTTTTATTTAATGTAACCGACAATTCGTCATTGATACCGATGTCGATGTTGAGTTCCGGGGCATTATATTCTAGTCAAGCGCAGATAAAAGGAGATCATTGTACAAACAACCAGACGAAATGTGTGTCTTATGGCGCAAATACCGAAATATTCAGATACAATTATTGAATAATGTGGATTTCAATATCAGAGAGAAAAGGTTTCACACAAATTGCAATCCAGAGTAATGAATTCTTCTTCTCGAAAAAAAAATCGAAGGATTTTCATTTGATAAAAGCGAAAAGGCTTTTGACGCAAATAAAATAGTAGAAGACATTTAATTGGATAGATTTTATGTTCAATAAGATTATCGCAAAATTAATCTAACATTGAGATTGATAAATTTCCATTTCGATTTGAGCAGCCGGATCAAAAGTAGAATAAGGATTTTGTGGGTCGTTGGAACTATTTCGTTGATAAATAAAATCGATGTTCAAACTATTTATGGCCTTCATTGTTGTTATCGAATGATAGCTTACAATTCGGAAGTTTTCCAAGGGTTTGATGATATTCAATTTACACATAAATCTGAATATTTGGACACACATATTTTTCACTTCAACAACCGAAAAAATTGTGAAAAGCCTGGGTAACGATCGGATCATTTCGTTTTCGAAAATGCGTCGCGTACAAATGGGGCTCAATGTGTCCTCGTTTTTCGTAAGATCAAAGATATACAGAAAGTGAAAAATTCGGCTCCTAAAACCCAAGTATGCGTTTTTTATTTTAGCTTTCATTTAAATGTGTGTTTCGAAATTCACTTGTATTATTACAATATCTCATTTTGTTTTCTTTCTCGCCGTTGTCTGATTTCCGTTCGCACCTCCATTTTTTTACTTTCACAATACGACCTTAAGAGACATATAACTATTATTTATCAGTTGGTTTCACTCATTTTATATATCAGTTTTCATTCTGAGTCTTACAATTTTGCAGGTAATACATTTGAGCAACAACAACAAAACCAAAGCACATATTCAAAATGAAATATTTTTAAAACAGCCTTAAGACACAACATCTCTGTTTGCCAGCGCGCAATGTGTCACAATCATGAGTGATAAATAAAAGATAGAGATGGCGATAGAGAGAGAGAAAGGGAGGAAGGAGTCGAAGAATATCTCCTTTGGTGGTTATGAACAGCAAAAAAAAGAACACACAGCAAATGGCATCGGGATTTTTACGTGCGATATGGTTGATATATTACGCAAATCGATCAATAAATCGTACCTCATTTCTACATATGAGCTAGAAGACTGTACATTCCACGGATAACAACAACATCAATTAATACTCAAGTATAATTTAAGTAAATGGTGTATAGTAGAGCGGATCACGACACACACACAACCTAATTTGCGACCGGAAACAGTGAAAAACACTCTCAGCGCACAAATGACGGACCACCATATTTCGATTTATTTATTTGACCTCATTACTACACTTCAAATTGCATTGCTTTCAAGATAGTTTTTGTAATAGTTATTTTGAAAACAGAAACTGGATTTCCTTATATCCAGAGATGACTCGTAGCTCCCTCTGCGAGCTGGCTCCTCTTTGCATGGGAGCTCAACTCGAATTGAGCTGGCTCTTTTTACATGCAAATCCACTGATATTTAAAATAAACGGAATATGTTAAATAAAGTAATACAGTAATTTATTTTAATATTAGTCATGGATCATTTGCGATGCATTTTTTAACGATAAAAACACGAATATCATTCATGGAATAATAACATGAATTGAAAGATTAACGATTTTTTCCAAGAGGACCGTGCTATTTGAGACATTTTAATCATATCTATTCTTCAGCGCCATCCATTGGGCAGTAGTATTGATGTGATATTTCAATCGTTTCAATGACTCATTTGTTTTTATTATTTGTGTCAATAAAAATTTTGTTCGTATTACAATGGATCTAAATTGAGTTCACAATTTCACACACATTGGCATACTCTCAAATAGCTCTCCAATCCCATTTAAGCACGGTCCGATTGATTTTTTCAAATCAACTTCGAACGTTGACATTTGACGGTAAATGTGAATAAATAGATGTAAAAAAAAGTGAAGTGTCATAATACATTTGACGTCAAATGTCAACGTTCGAAGTTGATTTGAAAAAATCGTTATTCTTTCAATTCATGTTATTATTTTTTGAATGATGTCCGTTTTTTTCGTTAAAAATACATCGTAAATGATCCATGAATAATTTTATAATAAATTACTGCATTACTTTAATTAACATATTCAGTTTATTTTAAATATCAGTGGATTTGCATGTAAAAAGAGCCAGCTTCATTTGAGCTGAGCTCTCATGCAAAGAGGAGCCAGCTCGCCGAGGGAGCTACGGTTCATCTCTGCTTATATAATTACCCAATGGGTTTCGCAAAAGACGTGTACGTTTCATTTATTATTAGGGTTGATATGAACTTAATTGTCTATTTCATAAAGCAAATGATTTAGCCAAAAAAGTCGCACTTTTTTTCGCAAAATGTGAGATTCTGTTCATTCGAAATGATTTGATTCGTGGCAAAAAAAAATTTTGTGCTTTTTAAAAATGGAATTTTTGTCCTCGGTCAATAAATCCCATTCCATTTTTTTTTTTTGCTTCACAAATGAATCCCGTTCTTTATTGCATGTAACGAAAAAAAATGGAACCGAAGTGAAAATCAATTTAATAAAGTTGAAATTGGTATTTTTGGTTTGTATTGTGCGTGTGTTTTGTGGGGGGGATTTTATTGGTTTTCGTATCATCGTTTACCAACCCAGAAGCAATATTGTTCTAATCATCGATGGCATTTCAAATTTTATTCAACATCAAGTAAGTACTCTAAAGAAATTTCATATTTTTGAATAAGTTTTTGAATGTATGTTCGAATATATATCTCATTTCAATGTGCCTGGGAATTTGTAACTCATAAATACAATCACTTCTCGCATATAATTTTCAGCACAACACTCACTATATCTCTTTATCTCTATCTCGTGCACTCACTTTCGGAAGCGAGAGAGATATGAAATCGGAAGTGAAGAAACACAAGAAGAAAGAGAACAAGACGTATCGTTTCCATGTGTAATAAATATAAAATGACATTCGGATATAATTTATGTTTCTTCGAATTGAAACGATTTTACCAACTTGCACAAGGAATACCAAACACAAAGAATGCCAACGCAATGCTGATTGGTTCTATTTCATTGATTACATTTTGTTATTTTTATATGTATTTCTAACAGTAAACTCTCGTTGTGTGTTGAGAGGGAGGCTCCCCTCTCACACTTTCTAGCTCGTTCGTTCGATAGATGTGCAAGATCTCTGAAGTATCATGTGCGAAGATTATATCTTCTCAGCCCGCTGTTCCGCTCAGCCTTAGTATTTGTTTCTAGTGTGCATAATTTGCTGACAAAGCAAAATAGCAAACACCGAAAATTGTTCCACATGAAATGAGAATCGAAACACATTTCGGATTGCAAAACGCTAGAAACAATACAACAAATCAAACGTATCGAAGTGCAAAGTATTTATTTTAAATTTGAGATGCTGAAGACCACTCGCCGAACGAAAAACAAAGATTTATCTTTAGATATTCTGGTTTTCCGTTCCCATCTGCACACAGATAATGATGGCTCGCGTCGATGCTAACAACTTCTATTTTTGTGCGAATCGGAAGGTGCACATCGAATGGTTTTTCGCTGTTGTTGTTCTTTTTATTTTTTATTTCACATTAAGTGACTTTCAATTTATCGGTGTGAAATGATTTTTGTTTTGTTGAACCGAATTGATGTATCTTTGCATTTATCAATCTTCGTTTATTATTCGGTCCGACGATTTCTGCTTTTTGCGCACAGTTGTTCTAAGGTCCACCTTTTTGACACACAGACAACGAATTGTGTATGTAACAAGTTTACATTGAATGGACCTGAAAAGCTTGATTTGTCATCAAATAACTTTTCGACATATTCCGATTATTCTTTGGCAATGTTTTGCTCGCACTTTGATGATTAAGCGAGAAAAAAGAGAGCATGTGCACCGGCGGCTGCGGCAGCAAACGCGTCATGACAGCAAATTTTCGTTTGGATGCAAACCCAAAGTTTTCTTTGTGCGATTTTCAATCAATTTTGGCTTCCAAATACTACGTATTTTTTCTTGCATTACCAATGTGTTCTATTTGATATTCACTATAATGTAGATATTCTCGTCCATGACATGTGTTCGCATTTCGAATGTAAATAAAGGTTGCTTGTTTGTAAAAAGCATTCATTTTAAATGAGATTAAATTTTAAAAGTGTGCACTTTAACATTTGATCCACAAAATTCACCACTTTTATTATCGGCTTACAAACAATTATCGAGATTTTTTAGCGCATTTGCAAATAGTGTAAGAACAATAAAAACTCTTTTGTATTATTCTGAATGTTTGTTTGTTGTTGATTCATCGGATTATTAGCTAGCAAATTGTGGTGTTGCCTTCAAGAAGGTAAGTGGCCAATGGTTTTGTTTATATTCCCTCCCTCAGTCTCGTTTATGCGCTGGCTTACGTTTGGAAAATTCATAGGCCACATATAGGCTAGTGAATATATATCGTTCTCATGCACGCTCGCATGAAATGATGATGATGAAGGAGGTTCGAATAAAACGGACAAAATAACAAAAAAAAAAAGAAACAACAACAATAAAGGACAATGTCGTCTGGCGTAAGCTAGCATACTCTTTGAACAACAATTATCCAGCCTCACTTGCAAGCTTGCTCCATTTTGTTAAATGTTTGTTTGCTAAATTGAGTGATGAATCGCGAATTGGTGATGAATGAATAGTTACAACAATCATCCAAATAGAACGAAAATACATACAACTCGATGTTGAGAGTGAATGATTCCAATGTTTGCTTGACCGATGAGCCCAATGCAAACAAACAAATGTGGTGCACCATATCAAACAAGTGTTGCACGTTAACAATGAATCGCTTAGCCATGCACAGAACAGATGAACAATAAAAACGATAGCAACACAATACACAAACGCACAAGCTCATATTCAGGCATTATTTGCTTTTGCCAAAGAAAATGAGAGCGCGCCGATTTAATTTGTGTATCTAAATATTTTAAAATGAGATTTTGAGCGAAATATAAAATAGAGCGCCATAATTGCCGGTTTATGGAGAAAACTTTCTCATTAACGTACCGGATTGTTGGCACTTTGTGATTCGTCACCGTTCAATTGAATCGAGAGTGTACTCATACAAACATACACACACGGGGCGATCAGTACACACGATTCTAAGTGTACCACCACTTAAAGTCGTCTAGCACACAGTGAATTGCTCGATGCATTTTCATGTGAATCCGACAATTTCGGAATTCGAGATTCAAAAATAACAAACACACATTGTACATAGATAATAATAAGAGCTCTGAATGCTTACTTTTTACATGCATGTTATTCAAAGCAAGATAAGAAATCAGAAACATCGACCGCATATAGCACTGAAGTCAGTGCAAATATAACGCATAAGGGGAAAATATGCAAATATAATTAACGGTTTGGTATTTGGACTTAAAATTTTAATGTTTCATTGAATTGCACACAAAGAGACGTGAGCAAGAGCGAACGGTATAATGGCAAGCATAGACACAATAACGTTGAAACATCGATTTGTATAAGCAAATATTGTGAGCGACACACATTTACATTTTAATTTGTAGGATGCATCGAAATGGGACTGTAAAACATTCCATACTAACATTGGGATGGATTTGTTGAAAACTGTAATGCACACATGAAAATTTACGTGAATATGGCTAAAATTGTCCCGTTCAAAAAACGCTTTGTGTGTAGCATTCACATTGATCTATACCATTTGTCTGTACGAATCGTGAGTGACGCAAGCGCCGATATTGAAAAAGTTGAATAAATTAATATTCATTTATTTATTCGAAGGTTATCGGAACCTGCACAATCATACTAATATGTGGCGAGAGAATAACGCGTCGGACTACCAGGAAATCGAACCCGTGTACCGCATGTATGTTTATCTACTGTTTAAAACTCTGTGTCTAATTCGACAATGAGATCCAGAGGTCCGATCGATGAAAGTAGCATAGGGTATCATTGCTGCCCTTGGGCCATAGGTAAAGATAGATCAATCTCATTGATATTTCATAAAAAACCAAAAATACAATATACAATAGCAAGAGTTGGATATATTTTTAGATTGCGTCTGCGCTAATATATGTTCACTGCAATATTCCAACTCTACCTAGACGTAATTGTTAAAATGAAACTATCTCTTGTGCAATGTATTTTTGGTTTGTTTATAAAATGTGTTCGCTTGTGCCATAAGAATTTATCTTTTAAAGAGGTTTTATACGTAATACACTAAAATATGCATACCAGCTATGCGGCGCATCGCATATATTCATTGAACGAGATACGCACACATAGATGGTTCATGCAAAATGTTGGAGCTATGGTACATATCAAATGCACAAAGCGTTTTTTTCAATATAAAAAAGCGGCTGAAATATCAGCCGTATTCAAATATATGTGTGTGTATTGTCATTTGTATATTCTGTCATGCTACTTACAGTTTAAACACAATTATAACAAGTAGATCAAACGACAGATATTGATGTGATTCAATTCGATTGAAAAAATTTATGGTAGAATTGATTACAGTATTCTCTTGGAATTTTGCAGCTTTTGTAGAGATCCGCGAGTATTTGATAGTGAAAAGCTCCTTGGAAGCTCCAATTCAAATATTTATTTGCACAGGGTTGCGAATTGCGATAATTACCGAAGATTTCTTAGCAGCTGTATCACTGAAAATATCCGCGACCAAGATTCTTGGCAATATTCCATAGAATTACGGCATCAGCCGCAATTTCATTCAATTACATTTTGCTCCAGCGAGTACAATATTTACATGCATTCAATGATTCACAATCGCTGAATCGCAAATTTCGCACAGCTACTTTGCATATAAATCCCTTGGTTAAAGTCACAAGATTGGAAAATCGCATGATTGAAATTATTGTATGTAAATTTACAGACGAGAATTAAAAATGGCTAATACTTGAATATGAACATGATTTTTTCGTTTCTTCCCCACTTGTTTGCCCCCTCCGGAAAATACATACCCACTGCTCGGCTCGAAACATGGATCTCACTTCGAAATACACGAACTTTTAAATGCAAAATATGTTTAATAGTATATATTTACGTCCAATTTAGTAATTGATAAATCCATTCGGTTTTTGTGAATGGTGAGCGAAAGTAAATGTTATGTTTTGTTGGTCAAAGCATGATGTGCGGTTCATATTTAATTAGACGGAGCCGTTTACGCTGAAAAAAAAGTAGCTCTAAAATTGTTGTATCTTCATAATCTGCCATTATAACAATGAATTCAAATCTCTTGAATCATTCATCACCTGGATGTGTTATGTCGGGATCATAATAAAATCTTTTGATAGTGTAGATTGAACTTCATCCAGAAAAATGGTATAAAAACTTGTTTTGTATCCCATTGTTTCTCAACTAACTTTAGTATTGTTTCCAATTTTTGATAAACAAATTTTGTGGCTCTTTTGTTTTCTGATAAAAACCATCTCCGAATAATATTTGCCCGAAACTGCAAATTACCATAATGGGCGCATTTTGCGTAAATCCAACATAGTTCACATTAATAATACAAAATAATAATTAAAGGCATTTTGGTGATGCGGTTTTGTTTCAATCGCAACATCTACTTGTACACGCATGTTCCACCTTCATTTTTGCATTCGTCTTGGAAATAGAATTAAATTACCAGTTTCATCTATGAGCGATGAAAATGTAGACTTTATACAAATAAGTTGGGTGTTTGTACCATTGCAATTGCTGACATCTCGTCGCTTGTCAGCGCTATCGCCCTCACTCACCCACCACTCCTCAGCATAAATTATGATTGATCTCGCTTCGCGGTGAAATGAAGGCGTACATTTTCCATCGACCAGGTCTCTGATGAATAATTGTCAAAAAGTTGTGGAGTCTTTAATCACGTTTGTAAGTACACGACAAAATTTTCCTTTCTAATGGCAAAATATAAGAATTAACGACACGAATAAAGAAAACTTTTCTATTTCGGTGTCATTTCATTTGCGTTCAAAAAGCAATCAAATGATGAAAGAAAGTACGAGTGAGAGAGAGAGAGAGAGGAAGGAAGAAATTGAGCGAAAGCAAGAGAGAATGCAGGAAAAAAAGGTGACGCCGTGTCGTTGTTCGTTTTACATTTTCACGGAAACGTTATTCTCTAATGTGCTCGTGCGAATGAATGATGGCTGTTGCACATTTCTTAGACGAGAATACGCAAACTTCCCCCGAACCATCGACCATCCACAATCTAGCACAAATTTCAACGTAATGCGGACACAAATTGTCGCTCATAAATACTTCACACGGAATATTGTAATCAATCATGTATTGTTGTTTCAGGTCGACAATAGAGCACGAAATCAAGGCTCAAGTAATGTAAAGAAAAAAATGATAGTGTGTGTGTGTGTGTGTATGTGTGTGTAGAAAGACATTGCCTTAGGAATTGTGAAGTCGAATTTTCGTTCTGTTTTTTTTTTTTTCGTTTTGAAGTACATTTTGGAACCGCTTGCTTTCATGGAGAATAAATAACTGCCGAAACGGAAACATGATAAGAACGGAAAAAGTGGGCATGTATGTAAGAGGGCAAATGAGATTATTCCGTCGTTGCTCGAATATATACAAATGCCCTACACCTATTTTACGCCAGAGCCAATGAAGGCTAAGGATGTGAACAATGACACAAGAATGCGTTATGCCGAAGATAAACTTTGATGATGATAAAATATCATAATGACTCGAATGAAGAGATATTCGCATTAATAGACATGTGCATTGAAAAATTATAATTGGAACAACTTTTGAATCTGTATTGATGAAAAAGCAGCTACTCACAAAAAACGTAGAAAATGCATGTGTAGCAAATGAATTAAATGATATTTCCTTCTAGATACCAATTTTAAATGGTAGCCTATCTTTCTTTGAGAGATTTTTTTGTGTGTTACAGTCTGTAAATTACAGAATAAATATCATTGGGATGGATCAATTGGTATAGATACCGTTTCGCACGGGTCTTTTCCTTCAAATAAAAATACAATTCTTCATAAACGGCAATTAGGCTCCGACATACTCAAATACAATTTATATCAACTTTTGGTTTATAGTTTATTTAATAGTTAAAATATATAGTAAATATTATTTTTTTTTTTCTGAAAAATTTACAGTTTCTTTAGCTGTATCTTGAGCGCTGCTATGAAAGGGACTAATTACAAATAAAGTGTGTGTCTCAAGCAGACGATGCAAAATTGAATTTTGACCAGACATTAGCGCAAACTTGCTATTCATATGATGCTTCCGACAGCGCCTGTGTGGCAGCAGCATACGAATAGCAAGTTTGCGCTAATGTCTGGTTTTGACACTTAGCTTGACAGCAGCGCCCTCTGTACCATTCGTCTATGGATGGTAAACACTTTTCCCCCTTCTTCAAACAATGACAGCAAAGATGCGGAGCCTGTCAAACTCGCCGTTTGAAGAAGGGGAATCGCGGGGAAGGTGTGAAATGTTGAAGCGTTTAGTACAATAGTTTAGGTAGAGATGGCGCGGTCCAACGACATTCACTACCCCTTTACATAGGAGAAGATACAAAGCATCGTCCGCTTGGTGTGTCGTAATGACAAACAACATAGGGCTTACTCAAGCGAAATGCATAGATACATCATGTAATGATGAAAAATGAAAAATTCCATAAAATAATGTTTGGCATTTCATAACAAATCAATATAAACTACCACAAATACCTTCATAAAGCTTTCTGAACCGGAGAGAATGGTTATGAATAACTCTTCAGTGAATAACTTTTCTTGCATTAATTGAATAAATTTTGGTAAATGTGTTTAAGCAATTTTCGGTCCTAAATATACTTCACTTAGATGATAAAATGCAATTACCAAAATATATGCAATAGCATGGATTCAAACAACTACACCAATGTACACAAAATACATTCGAAATGGAGAAAAATTATATTAAGAAGACATTTGGTTTTCCGGTGATTCTTAATATATAGCGATTTTTCGATCGTATTGTCACTTTTTTTTTATATTTTATACACCAGACATTTGGTCGTCGGTAGTCCTCTGTTTCAAATAAAATATTTTTTATAGGCGCTGTTTCACCCAATATACTATAATTTTTCGAAAAATCTCATTTTTAGTATTTTTTTAGATTAAGGCGCAGATTTTGTTTTTGAGAACAGAAATTATTGCATATTCGGCATCGTTGTAATTGGGCCATTCGATATCAGCACATTTTCGATTCATTGCTGAATGTATAAAGTATAAAGAGTGCTTCAAGGTTTGTCCATGGCAGGCGCTAATTTTGGAAAAAAAATAGCTGAAATGGTTAGAGGGAAAAGATATGTTTTCGTGATGATAAGGTGTTTGAAATTCAATGGGCAGCCCAAATTCCGCAGAGTATTATTCAATTTTACTATTAGTTATTATGTCATTAAAATGATATGTTTCGCTGTGTGTTTCAAGCACTCGTGATATCGAGTGTCATTTTCGGGCATTGCGGTGCGTCCATGTTAGAAGTCTCTTATTTTAAGCTTCCTCGATCCGCTTTTATATTTCGATTCTCTTTAGTATCACACATAAAAACCGATTTAAGCCTAACGAACAATGTGAATGGAAATGAAGAACCAGAAAATTCACCAGTCAAAATGAATGGAATAGTAAATATTTTGTTTCCATTTGGAAAAAAATGTAATTCAAAAGAAATTATGGACACCTCACCGTAAAAAAAGAATGATTCATTTTCGGGTCAGAGATTAAGGCAGTGAATTAATTGGGGGCATGATAGAGAAAAAGTGTGCAAATTTGCTCATATCATTCACATAAAATCACTCAATAATATTTAAAAGTTTTCGAAATAATCCTTGGCACTATGTACTTCTGCTTGTTAGGCTACACTTGAAAATGCATGGTCAGAATAAATGCATATGAGCCGCTTTGTGTGTTGCAAATCAGCAAAATGTTCGGCACAATTTGTACTTTTTATGCCACCTGTAAGGTCCGAGTAATGGACACAAGCAACTATTTTTTCCTCTTTCGAACTTAAATTTTGAAATTTAATGATCGGAATTTTGTTGGAGCATTTCTCTTGAATTTCATCCCGTCCATTTGCATTTTTCGAGCAAAGCCGGGCAATGGTCCTGAAATTCGTAAATACATCCACAACGGAACATTTTAGTGATCAATGTACTAGTGTGCGATTTTGATTCACTCAAATAACACAATAATCGATTGTTCCATTTGTTTACAGAACAATTAATAAATAAACTACAGCAGCCAGCTGATAATATTAAGCATGATCATCAATCAGTCGGTTGAAGATTAATGATGAAACTTTCAGATTTCCGCTTACATAACAGATGCTGCCAATATTGACTAATATTTTTCTGTCAATGAAATATATTTCAAGCATAAACTTCGGAATTAGTTTCATTTGCTGCTGCCACCGCTGTTATGGATTCGCAACAAATGTGAAATGATAAACTACATAGATTATCACAATCAACGTTCGGTAAAATAAACTTGCAAAAATCAATCTCAATCTTTTCAAATAAAATGGCAAGTCAAATCTGTTAGTTTTCTTGAGAGATATCAAATCAAATGCTCTTCATTCGAAATGATGAGTCAAAAAAAAGAACAATATGTCAAGAACACTTATTTAAAATATTGATTGCGTTATTTGTATGTGATTTTTTTCTTTTCTTCTTTGAATAAACTCTTGCGGCTATTGTTGTGGAATCATTGTAAGGCATTTGAAAACAGCAACACGTGCCGTTTGACAGCTTTATATGGAGAAAAAATTGTGAAGAAGCAAATGTGATTATGATGTAGAAAAAGAGTTGGTGCTATATTGATATAGAGAGCAAGGATTGGGTGGCTTCTTCGAAAAATTCGAGTTTTCAGAGGATTTTTTTTTATCATTTTTTGGAAGAATTTTGTTTCAGGAAAAGAGTAACTGATTACACAATCAGATCAGAAGTTTTTGAATTGTTTATAAAAATGTTGCAGAAATCTATAGAGTCAAGGGCACCCCACTCATCAAGCGACTTAATTTAAAACACCAAAGCAACTTTTTCATTTGCGAATGTTTCTTAATTCGCCTTTCATTTTGTATCCTCATTCGTTCAAAAGTGTGCTATCAAAGAAGGATCTACTAATTACCGACAAAATTTCTTATCTTTTGATTTCGACTCATATTTGATCATATTTAAATGAACTTTTGCTGAAGAGATATCGGTGTCGCTTCCATTTCCATGCACTTCTTGAATAACCGGAATGTGTTTGTTTTTTAGGCACTTTGATAGCGCATTTATGTGCCCAACAAATGGTTATTGCTTGTGGATGAGCTGGCTGCACTGCGAGAGAAACACACAATAAACTCAAATAAACTTATTAGCAAACTCACTTGAGCAATGTGAACGACGACTGCCGAGCTCATGAACATAGAAACTCAAGTGCATAATCTGTGCTATTCTTCTCTCATTCTTTCCATTTTTTGCTTCTTCAACCCGCCGTTCTATTCATTATTTCGCATTATATACATGATACACTCGGTATCTTTGTCGCTTTCTTCTTTCTCATTTAATTTATAAATGCCGACCGAATAATGTAATAACAATAAGTTTACTCAGCACATTTCGACCCTGTGTTTGTGTGTATTTATGGCACACAGATACAAAAAGACGACTCTAGCCATAAATGCGATAACTTTCACATTTATGAAATTGAAGTTGTCCACATATATAAACGAAATTCTGTGACATTTACCTTTTTTGTGGAATAAAACTGGGAATTTCACCTATACACATATGTTTTACACATAGCAACCTATGACCGACATTTGGTCAAAACTATCAAAATTATCTCATTAAAAACTAGTTCAATATAATTTCAAATGGAATCTTTGATCATTTTGATTGTATGAGAACTTTCTACCATAAGTGTAGTTATCAATGTGCAACGCTTTTTTATTTGTAGCACATTTGCTCATATTTTCACAAATGAACGTAAACAATTCTCGGGAAGCATCAAACATTGACATTCAAATTGGAAAAAATCGGGAATTGCACTTACCATTGAGAATGTTGCTATTTTATGCGATTTAATGCGATGATTTACAAAGAGACGTACATTTATGAAGATTGTAATGCAATGAAATTGTTGCTGACCGCTGATTATCAGGCGACTGTTTTTTCAACCACTCATCGACGCTCTTGTGACCGGCTTTTCGTTCAATTCGGCTCGAATATGTTGACAGTTATGCTGAACTCCGTGAATGTGTACGTGCACGAGTAAATAGTCAACACACTTTTATTTTTATCCTAGATAATTTTGTCCGCTACAATTCATTCCCTCAATCCTTGAGCAACGACTTATCAAACTCAATGTATCGATTCAAATCTAGAAAGAAATAATGAAAAATGCGTTATTGTAAAAAAAATCTTTGCATTTGCTTTTTTTCTGTATATTGTTTTTATGTTTAAAGCACAATATCAACCTTCTTTCTGCGCAGCTTTAATTTTCATGTTTTACTAAAATTGTTCAATGAAAGTTTCATCACAAATTCATTCAATAACTTTCACCTCTCAAGCGGAAAAAAATCTAAAGTAATGCTGTAAGTATATTCATATGTATCGAATTTCGAAATATCCAAATGCCCATTTCCTTTTCGAAAAGCGTAAGCCATGAAGAGCAAACTATGCTTTGGAGAACTATTTAATTTAAGCTGCAAGCTAAATGAATGCATGCCACTAATCTCCAACACAATGATAAATTGATATGGCTCCATCAGATCTTCATGGAATTGCCATTTGGAAACTGTTTAGGCATCAAATTTTCGTTCTCATCAATGTTCATAGATAACCCATTTTTCACATTTTATTCACATCCATTAAGCAAATCATGGAAGCTCGAACACAAAAAAAATGTCGAATAGTTCCTCTCATGGAATTTAGAAAGTAATTTCCTAAACACTGAAATCGGATTATCTAGTGCATTTTTTTTTTTTTTTTGTTAATATGGCTTGTTTTCGTATTCGAGAACATGGTTTGTAATGTCGTCTTCTACAACATAATTCATCAGGCCCATAGTTTTCGGTTTTGTTGTAAATTGTGCCTTGCACAAATCAGTAAGTCCCATACTGAATATCCTCTTTGATTATGCGGCGTAAAGTTTACATTTAAGCTTTATACAATTTGGGGTTAAATTGTTGAAGTTTCAAATTTATCGTTTTGATCATTTCCACCAAGACAGTTCAAGCAAGCGGCTCGTGTTTTTTCTTCTCCCTCTTCCATCAATGCAACGGCAAATGTTTTCTATCGACAAAATATAAATCAATTTCAAGATTGCTCGTTGAGGCTCTCGCTTTTACTCAACAATTTGATTCAATTTGACGATCCCATTCTGTTGGCATCCAATTCATTTGATGTCTATCCTAATTTTCATGCTAGTTCTCATAACGAAGTTTGAAAATCGGTCGTTTTTTTTATATTGTCGTAATCGTTCAGTTTATTCGAGATTAAAATTCGATTACAAATAAAAAAGTATGAATCCAATGTAATAATGATATTTTAAAAAATCACAACAATTCTCTCAATGAAACGACCAAGCATAAAAAATAATTTAAAACATGAAATAATTATATTTGGGTATCAATCAAAATCGAATGGATGAACAAATTGTCCAGTTAACTATAACCACACGCACGAGCTCTTTTTTCGTTTCAGCTTTTTATCGATCGTGATTGTGGGTTTTTTGATGTCCCGAGTTGCGATGGAACACGACGAAATGACACATGACTGGTATTTTGAAAAAAAGCAATTCAAACAGAAACTACAAAAGCTTCCAGGAGAGTTAAAAAGGATGTTTATTTATTACATGTACAAGATTCAAATATTCACGTGTGTGTCTGTGTTTCTGTGTGTATTTCAGTTTGAATGAAATTTTTGCTTTGTGATGGGTTCACCTGAAAGTGTCCTGTCGCAATTCAAGTAGTATGCAACATACCCATAATATCCAAAAAATGGTTTTCATAGAGGTTTTTATGGAGCATGCATGTTATCAAACGTGTAAATTCTTCAATTATAAATGTACCGAAGTTGCCCGAGCTGAAGCTTCTTTTCTCTCTCTCTCTCTCTCTCTCTCTCTCTCTCTCGCCACCCGTAAAATGCATGCAGCGCGAATTTTGGGCAAATAAAGGATTCCTTTTTTCCTGGTCGGCTGTATAATTTTCCATGCAAAATATCCGAAACTGTATCACATTTTTGCCAGTGAATGTGCTCTACTGTTGCTGTTTATATTGCTTATTTTTCGGTAATTTGGTTCGATATTACAGTTGAATAAATTGTCGATAAATCTTTGTACAGGCAAATAAATGCAAATCGAGGGGTTGATCACTCAAAATACTGACTTTCTATTAGGTTGCGATTAAGTTGCTATTAATTAGCTAAAATAAGCTTATTTGTAATTATAAAAGCTATGAAGTAAATTTTTTAATAATAAAAATATAGTTATTTACCAAGCGGACGATACAAAACTGAATTTTGACACTTAGCTTGACAGCAACGCCCTTTGTACCATTCGTCTATGGATGGCAAACACTTTTTCCCCTTCTTCAAACAATGACAGCAAAGATGCGGAGCCTGTCAAACTCGCTGTTTGAAGAAGAGGAAAGCGGGGAAGGTGTGAAATGTTGAAGCGTTTAGTACAATCGTTTAGGTAGAGATGGCGCGGTCCAACGACATTCACTACCCCTTTACATAGGAGAAGATACAAAGCATCGTCCGCTTGTTATTTACCCCTCGATGAAAATGCATATGTATGGTGTAAATCAGTGTCAGTGTGGGAAAATTTTTGTGTGCGCTAAGAATTGGAATATATATTCACAATGGGGTTCAATATATCATAGTGTCATATAGCTCAGTGTTATTTCAACAGTAGTAAAGAATTTCAATTCGATCATTATTTTCCCCATTCTATTATTACGACTCTATTATTAAGCACACGGAAAAATATCCATTATTGCTTTTTGCTATGTAATTTTGCATTCAAAATAATAGCTGTCTGACTTCATTTGTCAATTTTGGATGCGCTACTTTTAATAATGGCACACATGAAATGGAGCCGACTAAAAATAAGCAAGGTTGGAATAACGCTGCTGAATAGCGCTGAGCCGAGCTGATTCAGCTAGCTGAGTTGACTAACCATTGTTTTATTCACAATGTACGTACTCAACGCTGCTAAGCGAGCTTAAACCGTTAACTCAGCTCGCCTTAACACTATTCGGCAGCGGTTCCGGCAAACAATGAAGATGATTTTCGTAGATATGCCGCTATCTATAGCCGAACTAACCTGGAAATTGTGTTTGTTCTAGAAAATTTCAAAAAGTCAGTATTTGATTAGTTACTTCAATACCAATCACCATTTTAGATAATCACACCACATTCAGTATACACCATCTCACGTGAAAAGGAACATGTAAATTCATTCGAAAACGAGTATTTTTTGCGTTTGATTGATAAATGTGATATATCTGTTGTCATTCAATCTGAAATCACGATTTCTTTCGAATGGCATCCAAATTGCATGTTTTTTCCTCAACTTGTTAGTGTCCGCCTGAAAAATCAGTGAGCATCATATTTGATTACGAGGAGCAGAGAATAAATGCGTTGTGAACAAAACGCGATGTCCAACGATTCGGTCATTCAATATAAAGCTTTTCGCATTCGGAAAGAATAAAAAATTGCATAAATCTTATCAATCGCAGCAAGTAATCTAAAATCAAATCTCTTAAGTTCTCTTCAACATAATGATATAGCGGTGAAGCATTATAGGGAAATTACACCTATTTTTATGTGATTATGGACATTGGCCAACTCAAAATATATTTTCAGAATGTTATTCTCTATTGGCCACTCGATACCGATAATGTGAAATTGAATGGGTGAGAATAAGAATCGACCTTTAACTTTTGTTGCAGTTAAAATGAGATCAGAAAAAAGGAGCATTGAGATGAGAATTACCTCTTGTCTTTTTTTTTCGGGCACATTTTTGCTCTCAAAATTCGTTGGTCTCATTTCTACATACAAACCAAATCATTTGTTTAAATTTTCTCGCTCAAATTTGTATTCTTCAAATATTTCTGATCACAATTTTATTTTAAAATTTTTCTAGTCTCATTTTTATTCACACAATTCCCGTTCGTGTGTTTTTTTTGTCAACGGCGAATAAAAAAGTGTGATTCGTTGTGATTCAATCGGGTAAGCGATGATTGTACCTTTGCCGTTGAATCTATCGGATTTTGCAATAAAATCTCATCGATAACGATTGGATTATTCAAAAATGTGTGCAAGTCGCTGAAAATACGACTCCAGCAGCGATTCTTTAAATGATCTATTCTAGTATTCCGATGGTATGTATGGGATAGCCTACCAATAATGTTAATACCTTGCATTTATCCCGTTTCGATTATGCAATCAGAAGAGCATTTGGACGTAAAAACTGTTTCACATGCGGAAAAAACTTGTTTTTGTCGTCTGCAGCGCGCTCGCTGAGAGCTGAAACCGAATAGACATGCAGTGAACTCAACAATGCTCTCGTTCGCCAACCCACCTTCCCCCTCTCATACTCTCGCTATGTAGCGGGACAACAAATAAGATGTTGCGCAACTTCTAACAGATAGAGTGAGTGCTATGCCACACAATTCATAACGCAAATATTCGCATTGCATTCAACTGAATGGGTTGAATCATTTTTACAATTCTAAAATATTTCTCATTCAATCCGCCAGTTCACTAGAGTTGAAAGGCATCGGTACAATGCCTTTTCTACATCTATCTCTCGAACAAAGAACAGCCACTCTCTCTTCGTATGTTACTTTTCCGCACACACCACTGTGTGTGGTAAAAGTATTGCGATCGGTCCAAAAAATTCAAAACGCTCGGAATAAGTTTTCTATGCGTTTTGAACCTAGAAAAAACGATTGCAGCCATTCCCGGAGCAATTTTTTGTCCGTGTGTGGTACGTTGTCCGTTGTCCGTTGTACGTAAAAATTTGTTAACACGATAACTCAAACAATTGATTTTAAAATTGAACAAAAATGTACACACACATTTGTCTTCATTAGGAATAGAAACCTATTAATTTTCAGCCTAATCGGATAATTTTTTCGGGTAGCTCTAGTGGAGTCAAATCAAAAAATGGGCTGTTTTTCAATATAATTACGAAAAATTTGTATGGGGACTATGACTATTTCGCATTGTATCATTATGAAACTTTCAGAATAATATTTTTTTATGAAAAAAATGAGGCATGCAAAATTTCAAGTCATTCCAATGACTACTGATTCAGGACTACCTCCCCTGTAAAATTTTCGATTTTCGGGGTCTTCTCGGGGTCGAAACGAAAAATTTGTATGGCAGCTATCTCAAGTTTACATTGTAACGAATTGAAACTTTCAGAATATTATTTTCTATGTTTTTCAAGTCATTCTGATGAGATTTAAATCCAGCTCCCCCACAAAATTGTCAATTTTCGGGGTCAATATTCAAATCAATAAATTGGATGAAGTATTTGTGATTTTCTAACCTGTGTTTTTTCATCAGTTTGAATGCTCATGCTGCTACCGAAAGTTATACAGTTACATAACATAAATGTAGAACCATATCTATCGTTGGCATGAATTGAAAGTTCACATCAGAGTGAACTAATTCGTAATTGTTATCACCAATCCAAAAATAGAGAACGTTGAAGTAAGAATTAGGAACTGAGATGTTTATTTGTTTCTATATTAAAATTTAAATTTAAATCACATGATGTGTAATGACTCGAAACTCGATCTCATCGTAATGAGTTGAAATTTTCTGTGATTTATTCTCAAAGTTGCATGATGATTCGGTAAGAAATAAACATAAATCCAATACAAATGAGTAGCAATCAATGAAAAATGCGTAAGCCCGAACAATTTCGGGAAATGTGCGGAAAAGTTAGTTTTACGTACGTAAGACCATTTATTTTTTTCTGTTGCCCCTTTCTCGAGAAAAATGTTTCTTTTGTAAGAAATCGAAACGGAAAATGTGTGGGTAGTTTTACATAGTTGAAAAACAGCAATCGAAATGAATATTATTCCATTCGGTGTGAATAAACATAAACGACAATGACAATGCTCCCTCGTTCTCGATGGCATTGCATGAGAGAGAGAGAGAGAGAGAGAGAGAGAGTGCGCATCTGCTTTTCAATATAATGTTTATATATGTGTGTGTACTATGTTACAAAGCATTTGGCTCAGCCCATTCATTTTCGTTTTTCAATTTTCTTGAGAATTGTTTCGTGTGACCACTCATTCGAAATTGCGGGGTATTCATAAATACGAATACGTGTCTTTCATGTTTTAATGTTCATCGACAAGCGTGTCTATCGCAATTTTTCCTTATTGCACACAACCGTCAACATTGAAAATGGCTAGCAGACAAACTCTCTGTTGTATTGTATTTTCTCTGCTCTGTAGCTAAAGATTATCACTGTTTCACCGGTTGGTACTCTGCTTCGCCCAGAATTGCATTGTCACTAGTGTGCACACAAAATGCAGTAATTTTCTACTGTTAGCCAAGTGTCATGTGTAAAACTAAGTCTGTAACTTGTACTGCCGCCGATTAAGTTCAAATCAAAAAAGTTGTAACAAATTCTGCTGAGTTCCATGATTCCGTTGAAATCAAAGATTTACGAATGCACGCATTTTTCGTGGTATAATTTTTAATTACATTCATAATTACTTGTTTCACATTGAGCGGATGTGAGTGCGTGAATGTTGCTGCAATCAACTCGGAAAAAGCAAGTAATCATGGATGTAGGTGGTAAATCTTTATTTCTCCTGTACTTCAGTTTCCTATAGTTTTTCACTAGTGTTGTTGCTGCATTCAGCTGTGTAATTTATTTCAACATCTCATAGAAAACTTCACCATTTATTTGAACATAGACCACATCCATCGACTAATTTATTTTCATCTGTATGTTAACCACTTGAGGTTTCCCTACAACTGGGAGATGTATTCAATTTCATTGCACTGAATTGAGTGTGTTTTTCTTTCTTCCTCGCTACGGTCGCAATATATTAGGCTTCTATTTAACGCAACACACTTTATGTACTTGTATAGTTTTTCAATACAACATCAGTATAAATGCGATGCTTATAACAAATCTGGCATTTCAGTTTAGCGTAATTGTTGCTACATTTCAATATTTCAGAGTATTTTTTCCTTCGCATTCTCCATTTTGGATGGATTTGTTAGAGCATTGAAAGAACATTCAACTATTCAGAACAATTAATCCATCGCACGCGGAGGAAGCCGGAATTCGAGCTGACATCATCTCGCAGAGAGAAAAAGATTGGTACATTTAACCAATCGGCGATATATGATAAAATGCTGACAAATTTTGTCTGAATATCCATAAATCTCGTAAAGCAGTATTAAACTTTTAAATGGCGCTGTTGTTCATGGTAAAATCGCAACAATCAATCTTCGGTAAATTCAAGTTAAAACCAAATTTATGTCAAGCAAAATTGACCAGTACATTATTATATGAACCGATGGGAAGAAAACATACCTTCAAATAAGAAAGGAAAAATATTGACACTATAACTATTTTTTCAAGTTTCAGTATTTTTCCAAACCAATCTAAAGGAAAATTTTCTCTCTACTGATTCATATATACGTTGTGCCGCTCGATGCAACTGTGACGCTGTTTTGCGCCAGAATTCGGAAAAATCACTAGTCACGCCAGATTCAAAAAATCAATGATTTTTTTATTATTCTTTTTAATTAATAAGCCCAGGCGGTGGCATTGATAAGTGAACTACGCTTATTCGTGCCACAGTCATGGGGACATAGATTCGAATCTCGGCGATGCTTTGATTCGAAACTATGGAGTGCTTCGGAGGACACGTAAAGCCGTCGCTCTCGTGCAACAAAAAGACCGTTGTGCGTATGAATGCGGTGCAGTGTGTTCCTGCAAGCCTCTCACCAATAGCTACTCGAAAAACAAGCAAAATTATGCTTGATTTAAAGACTGTTACACTCGAAAGGGTAAATTCTAAACAGATATTCTCATGATAGCTGTAGCACGACAGCGCCGTGCTGTATAGTACAGGCAATATGGTGTCTGTGTTCTTATTGTGTTTGTATGGATATTCAACTGTGCAGTGATGTACTGTTAGTTTCGAAGCAGATCGTTAAATTGAGCACGGTGCTACTTATGCTACAGCAATTAGGATACATATTGGGTGTGTTCCTAGAAAGACGCGCTTTTGTTCAAAAAACCATTTATTTATGTATGAAAATGAAAATACATGTCATTCAAAATATTGTCCATCGGAAGCTACGACTTTTTCCCATCTTTCAGGCAATTTATGGATTCCATCCCAAAAGAATTGCTCATTTTTCAGAGCGAAGAACGAATCGAGCCATTTTTTGATACCTTCAACTGAAGTGAACCGTATTCCGGAGAGGTGATTCTGCATCGACCGAAACAAGTGGTAATCGGAAGGGGCCAAGTCTGGGCTATAAGGCGGGTGAGGCAGAATTTCCCATCCGACGTTTTCCAAATAATTTTTAACAGGCACCGCAATATGTGGCCGAGCATTGTCATGATGGAAAATTATTGACTCATGTCTAGTCGCATATTCCGGCCGTTTTTGCTTAATTGCTGCATTCAATTTGATCAATTGTTGTCGGTAGCGGTCCCCATTAATGGTTTCACCTGGTTTTAGCAGCTCATAATATAGCACACCCTTCTGATCCCACCAAATACAGAGCATTACCTTAGCACCATGAATATTCGGCTTTGGTGTCGATTTTGCAGGCTTGCCGCGCTTCGTATATGATTTCTTTCGCTTCGGACTATCGTAATGAATCCACTTTTCATCACCAGTCACAATACGATGCAAAAAACCCTTCCGTTTTTGCCTTTGAAGCAGCTGTTCACAAGTGAAAAATCGCTTTTCAACGTCTCTCGGCTTCAATTCATATGGCACCCAATTTCCTTGCTTTTGAATGTATCCAGCTGCTTTCAAGCATTTGGAAATGGCTGAGTGAGTGACTCCCAATGATTTTGCAAGTTCTTCTTGAGTTTGACATGGATCTTCATCAAGTAATGCCTCCAATTCGTCGTCTTCAAACTTTTTTGATGGACCTGGTCGCTCTTTGTCTTCTGTATCGAAATCACCACTTCTAAACCATACAAACCACTCCTGACACATTCTAATGCTTACAGAATATTCAGGGTAAGCTTCAATGAGTAAACGTTGCGCTTCTGTTGCACTTTTCTTCAAATGAAAGTAGTGTATCAAAACTTCCCGCAAATGTTGTTTTGAAGGCACGAAATTAGACATTTTCGATTATGATAAAAACTTCTGCAAAAATACGACTGTTCACTTTGACACTTGTAATTCAATAGATTTTTTGATGCTCTTTAAGATAGAATAGCTGTCACTGTCAAAAAAATTGCGCGAGTGAATCGAAACGAAGTTAGTAACGATGCGCGTCTTTCTAGGAACAAACCCAATATATATATATCGTTTGTTCAATTCGGTCTATAAACGTAGACTGATTTTTTGTACAATAATTAATTTTGTTTTTATCAACTCCAATTCCATTCGAATGTGTGGCAAATGGATTCGTATAACCGATGGCAGATATTATCAAAACGGATGATACCGAACGTATCGTTGAGCGTAAGATTTTGCAAGCAAAAGAGGAGCACGCTCCAAAGAAGTACCGCTTCAGAAGATGCGAACCAGCAGTTTTGCACCATTTTGACTCACATTTACCCCCTGGAGAATCGCAACAAAGTAAGTATATAATGCATTATTCGCTTGAATTAAACATGTGACTGTATTCGATCGCAGTTAGCTGAATGTGTTAAGTTTAAAGGGAGAGAAAAAATAAAATACGTGTGGTTTTTGCTGTGGTCAGTCACTGTACAAAGTGGAATGAACTAACACATTTTTACTCCAATATGGGGTGTTCCTTTAAATTATATATAGTTGCGATAAAGTATTTGCTAAATATCTATACATAGATTTGGGTGAATGATTTTTAGTTGATTAGGTTTTTCTTGTTTTTGTTTGTTGTAGTTTAAATTCAGGTCAATTTTCACCTATTTCGATACGATGCTACCAAAATTAAAATGAGCTTCTTGGATAAGAATACATGTGTGATTGTAATGCAAATTGTTTGGGTTCTTTCATTTTCCCTTCTTAAAGTTTCTGCTCTTTCTTTCAAAGCAAAAAGGAATTGAAAATAATTGCCCGGAATATTCTTTTCACTTTAAAAGATTCGCTTTATTTCTTTTTACACATACATACTTCTGTATGCTTTTTTCGCTCTCTTTGTATCTCATTCGTTTCCACTTAGGCGTGAAATAAAATGCTTGTGCATGAGCGACTGGCACAGTAAGCTTAGGCGGGTTTGAAAGTGCGGAAAAAGTGCAGCCGTTACGCGATAATAAAACCAACATTAACAGATGTTAGTGCAGTGGACGTTGGTTAAACGGTACCAGCAGCAGCACTATTACTGTGTGAAATATGTACGATATGAATTGGGTATAGTGGAGTAAATGCTCATTTAACCCAAAGACATATATTGTGCACCTCTTTTACGACCAATTTGTGTTTTTAAGCATTTCTTCAACTAAATTTTTCATTTTAGCTTTAATGATTTTCGGTTGCTTCTCTATCCGCTCTCTCGATCTCTCCATCTCTCCATCTGCGTATTTATTCCAGTTACTTGTTTCGGAATTTCAAATCCTCTCATCGCATTCGCTCAGAAGTTGATTGCGTCTGTGTAAGTGTGCATGGGATATATGACGTATGTAGCCATTCCACCAATTTGTATACTCGATGTTTCTTCAGATATATCCAACAAACGAGATTTTTAGAAAATAAACTATGAAAGCCCAACACATGCTCTTAAATATAGAGAAATCATGTAAAGAAACGAAAAAGTAGATGCGAAACATGTGTTGAAAAACAATATTTTTTACATGGAAATGAAATCCTTGAATTAAGCCGCATGCTCCTTTTTTTCAACCTCGACCATTTCATATTAACGTCCACACAGCATGTGAGTGTGTGTGTTTATTTGTAAAATTCAGCCTGAAGTCGATGGAAACTATTTGGGCATTTCTTTGCTGTTCGTTCCCTTTGTCATATGCAACAAGACGAAATCAAGAGAAAAAGTGTTATACGAAAGTTTCGACTACTAGTGATTCAAAACTTCCAAAGAACGTCAATGCTTTTTTCTCAGTGTGTGTGTGTGTGTGTGTGTGTGTGTGTGTGTGTGTGTGTGTGTGTGTGTGTGTGTGTGTGTGTGTGTGTGTGTGTACCGTCAATTTGGAGAGTGAGTGGTGGTGCATCTCTCTTTCGACTTTCGGTCACTTTATATGCGCCTGAATATTCTCGAAACATTTGAAATGTAAGTTGCATTTCATAGTCGATCCAATATTCAAAGTGCTCACGGTCGATTTAAAAAGCCACATCGAAACAACCAGCTAACGCTCATTCTTATTTTTTTTTGTTCTTAACGCTTAATTTCATATAGATTGCGCTACAATTTCTCGATTCAGTATTTTTGCTTCTGAATTCCATTTACGGCGGATAACATTTTTCTTGTGGTCTTTTGGATTTTGGGCTCCAGTTTAAGCAATACACTACCGTTTGACGTTTCCATAACCTACGCCCGTTCAAAACATAGTGCTGCCGCACAAGTGCATGCAGCTCTGCACAGCTATTTCATTTTTCGTTCATATTTGTTATGCTGGTGTGATTCCTTTCCTTAAATGGATGATATTGCGAATTTTTCATGGCTTCGCCTCTTTTCTCATCTCCGTCGTCGTCATCGCATATGCGAATAGTTCATTGTTGTATTTGTCTCTGCAATGTCATCGTCGAAAATTGTGTGTAGCGTATTCTTAAAATAAAATTCCGATCGCATCAAGAAATATGCCCTTCAAATGGAAATCAAACAATATATATATATATTGGTTTTGTGCCAAATGTGGAGTTTCTTTGATACTACAATAGTACAAATATTTCATTTCTTCACACATTTCGGAATAAATTCGATGGCGAGAGTGGTTGATCAATTTGGAATGTACGGATTCACCCCAAAACTGATTTTTATTGAATGAAAAGTGTGGTTGTTGCAGGCCATATTACACACACCGAGAATATAGGACATCCGAAAGATTGGTGAGATGCTCATGCAAAAGGATATCAAAAATCCAGACTTCAGGTCATTTCCAACTTTTATTAATTAAATTAAGGTAATAAGTCTGTTTATCCGTATGTCGGATTTGTTTACCCGATTTTTTAAAGTAGAAGCGTAACTTCATCAGTGTTATAGTTATAAGTAGGCAAAAGTCAAATTTATACTACTTCCTCTTCTTTGCAAACAGTGGATGTGTTCAATGCCATTCAGTATTGGGATCTTGACCACAAAAAAACGGCTGACCGACGCACAGTAATGTTTTCCATGTGTGTGATTGTACGAGATATTGTACACGCAACACTGCATTACGCACACTCTATTCTCACGCATCAATATCTACCAATCGTTTTTGCTATTTTATCATTATTATTTATTTGAAATGGAAAAATATAAATTAATTTCCTATTTATTATTTGTAACTAAATTAAAGAAATATGCGCACATGTATAACGATTATGAGTGACATTACATGCACTATCAAATCGCATAGTATTGAATTGTCAGTTTCGAGAGTGGATTCGAGAACTACAAGTAGGCAGAGCGACCACCTGAAACGTATAATAATCAATGAGATAGGTATAAAACGCGTTCAGAACTCAACACAGATACAATTACAGATGAGATTCGTATGGTGTGATACAAAATGTCTAAAAACAGAAGAACAGAAGTGATGTGAACGACAAATGCCGCCCGACTTCGTCTTGGTGAATTGAATAATAAATCGTTTTAAATGAGAATTCTAACACTTTGGTTTTACACAAATCAAGTGAATATTCCAAAGCATCGATGTCGAGCCAGCGAATAAGTGAGTGGATATTCTGTGATTTGCCGAAATCATTTCAGCTTGAATCGAATTCAGGTGAACAGATCTGTTGTTTTCTTCATTTGAACGTTTCGAAATTTAGCGCCATCGACCGAGTGGCTCTGAATGGGATAATTTATTTATATTGATCTCTTATCGAATATGAGGTTGATTCATTCAAACGATAATCTCCTGAAATAGTACCCATTACATGATAGCTCATGTGTGTGAAGAGTTGATTGCCATACTCATGAAGTAGTAAATGTAATTTCTCATCCACGCCATGAAATATGCACACACACACACATCAAATGCATTTTGTGTCGGAGCTCAAGCTTTGAATGGTATGGCATGGCACAGCACACAACACAGACGGTAAATGCATTGTAAAACATGGGCAACAATTCTCATCATGATCTATCTTTATCACTATCGTCATTCAAACAGCTTGTAGATTTTATTGTGCGGAACTAGTCTGGCGTTGCCATTTTTAAGATGGCACAAAAACTGCTACATATTAGCATACATTTCCATTCCCACGGTCTCGAGCGTTCGGTCGCAGGAAATGCGTATTGAAAAGAATAGGGACCATTTTGCGGATTTGAGTGTTTGAAAGAGGTGTATGCAAAATGTGCGACTGGTTGTTGAGTAAAAATAGAACATTTGAAATGTGGGCAAATGGGAAAATGGAGAGAGGAGAGAGAGAGAGGACAACAATAGAGATCACAAGTTCATGCATTTTAACTATTCGACAAACTGACATGTAAATTTTGAATAACAAAATGAATAATTTATTGTATTTTGAGTATGTGAAAATGGTAAATGCTGGGTTAGTGTCTCTTTTCTCTGCCTCACATCCGAGAACCGCATTTATAAGTGAATTGGTGAATAGGCGGGCCAGTTAAATGCTTTTGTATCAATTTCCTTATCGAGGAAACTCTACATATTGAACAGTATCTAAATTCTCCTCGGTCAGAACACACCTTTATTCATTTCAAATGTATATGCATTATTCTTTCGTCGCTTTGTCAACCAACGGTGAACAATTTCGGAGCAGTCTGAGAAAATGTGTTCACTGGCCACAACAAATGATCACAGAAACATCGCCCCCAATATACGATAAGATTCGGAAAATGCAGGTAAAAAGCACAGCCAAATGAAAAAGGCCTACAAATCCTGTATCCACTTTCATCAATTATGCAGGTGTTTGTTATTTCATGTGTGATATTATTGTGAAGCAATTGCATGAGCATACCGAAAGCGTCAGCATCCAATATTGGAAAATTAAATAATCGACATTGAATGTGACCCTTCAAATGGTTTCATTTGCATTTTTTCCATCGAGAGATTTCGGTGGAATGTAAATCAAACTGCCACACTCCGCATTTAAAAAAAAGAACCATGCGCCGCAAAGCGAAATAAAGATTGTCTATTGCCAAGTGAGAAGCAGTGTTGCAATTCAATATACATCAATATACCATACAAAATGTATATACAAGAGAATGTATATACATCTCAATATACCATTGTGAAAATATACCATTTAAAAATATAAAATTTCATAAAAAATCGTTGAAATATATTTGTAATGGCCGATTCTAACAATTTCAACAGTTTTGAATATTTTTTCACTTTTCAAGATCATGTTTATTGACCCTAAAAACTTGGTATATTAGATGGTATATAAGTGTTGTATATACATGTATATTCCATACTGTATAATATACAGTATATTTTGCAACACTGGTGAGAAGTATCCACGTGAATTTTTTATCCAATTGTCAAACATCATGACAGTTTTTCATATGGGCTTTGAATAGATATTCAAAAATATCAATATTTTCGATAATTCACATGAAAATCTGAAATGCCAGACTAAATACCAATTATTGTTGAACATTCAAGCAAATTTGGAGAATTACTATTCGAATGTGACTCAGAAATTGGCACCTTTTTTATTGTTCTCCAACGGAAAATTCTGGAAATGCGCAGTAAAATTTTAAATTGTAATGAATTTCAATTCGATCCGCCTGATCATTTGACTGAAATGTTATGATGTTCCATAAATATTTTCATAAAATATTTCTAATAGTTACGCGAGAGCTTTCACGATTTAGCCTCGTTGTAGATGAATAAAACGTTATCTGTGCGGAAGTAGCAATGACGTGAAAAACATTTTCGACAAGACACTGCTTGTGCCACCAATTTATTTATTCCACTTCATAGAAAATAAACTATTTGGAACAAAATTTGGCTGGATGGGAAAAGAAACGACAGTGACAGCAAATCGAATTAATAATTTCTTCTCTATCTCGCTCGTTTCTACTCTTTTAATCATGCGTTGCAATGTTTTTGACTCACAGTTTGGCATTGAATCTTATATTGAATCACGCAGTGAATACGGCGAGCGAGTGTGTGCGTGGATTTTGTGTGTTTTTTTGCTCCATTCTTCAGCATATGTGTCCGTTTTGTCTATTTGTGCTGTCGCCAACATATTTTCGTGCACAGACAAAATACCACACATGCCCGCAAAAAATTTAATGTAAATCTGCTGCAAATTGCAACAAAAACATGTGCATTTAACATTGACACTTTGCGCGATCCATACGAAACGTATCTATTGGACGGGTGCATGTTCACTGTCGCACAATCGTAATCGAGAGTGAATATTCGCGCGTGATTCCATCTTTTTGTTTTGTGTCATTTTGTGTGTAGCTCGGTGAGATCTGTCTCTCTGATGATGTTTCAATTCGTTCTATCAAACGTTCGTATTAAGCATATCGATGTGTATATGATGCATTTATGAAAGTATTTTCATCGACTCTCTATCTAGTATTGCTCACCTCCTCTCTGCCGCTGCCAGTCCTCGATATCACCGTGCTCTCACTGTTGTTGGCCGCTTGGATAGATATTGTTATACTTTGAGCAACGGACTTCTTTATTCCATGTCATTTTATTCGGTTGTACGTTCGGGTACAATGCTGAAATAAATAAAATCCGTTTTGTATCTGCTTTAATGTGATGTCATTCTACTTTTTGTGGCTCTGGTCATTGTGTAAAAACAATTTCACACAATGTTTCGCTAATGCCTCAGTTTTCACATTGTATTGCGTGTGTGTTTTTTTTCTTCTTCTTCTATCCTTTCAATACACCATTCGCCACACTGTTGTTGTTCAATTAAGTGCACTTTGGCCGTTTCTCTCATTCTTTTTCAGTCTCTCTCTCTCTCTCTCTCTCTCTCTCTCTCTCTCTCTCTCTCTCTCGTTTTTCGCGTGCGGCGACAGCTGCAACAGCGGTGACGGCGGCAGCAGTTAGAAGCGAATTCGTTCACCAAAATGCTTGTGAACATGTCGATCTATTCATGTTAACTGCGTGCATAAGCCTGCACAAACACACCCATTCCATTGCACAATTCCGCTGATAATAGGATTGATGGAAATGAATAGAACACCAATGACACAACGTATTATCACATGAATTTACTGTTGACGAAATTGAGCTTATTTTTTGCCTCCTTCTCACTCTCGCTCTTGTGTGTATGCAGACTTTTGGTTTTGCTGAGCTGGTAGTGACTGCTGATAGCCAGCTGGTCAGCTATGGGTGGAAATGTTTTGCTCCTGAACAATACAATTCAAAGCAAATAATACTGTTATATCTTTCATCAGTGCCACATTGCCAGTGGCTAGCCATTAATAGCCGAAGATTGACTGCTTTCAGCAGCCGCTACCATTTTAGCAAAACCAGAGGACTGCTTGTGAGGCAGATTTATGTGTGCATGTGCCGAAGATCCACTTTAATGGAAATACGGGTTTTAATCGATTTTTCATGGATTTCTGTGTGTTGCTCCTGAGATCGAATTTGCGAATTGATTTTGATTTGCAAAGAATGTGTACGAAAACTTTGTGAAAATGTCAAGCGATTTTGGAGAATAAAATACACTGATAGATATATTCAAATTGGACTTTTCGATTCAATTTACAAAATGTATTTGCTTTATTTCGTTCGCGCGCCGCACCATCGTTGAATGTGCGATCTGTCTCAATTTCGCATGTTCCCACAATTCGCAATGAAATATTCAAGAGATATGCATAATGTTTTTTCTCTCGCTTTCTCAC
Organism: Obolodiplosis robiniae; assembly: GCA_028476595.1. Taxonomy (NCBI): domain Eukaryota; kingdom Metazoa; phylum Arthropoda; class Insecta; order Diptera; family Cecidomyiidae; genus Obolodiplosis; species Obolodiplosis robiniae. The sequence goes on from CM052017.1 coordinate 24,320,982, forward strand.
TGCTGCATGACATTATCACCAGCAAGCAATATTTACTATTATGCATCAACAGACATTTGACAAGTGCAACGGGATAAATGAAAGTTTAGAGGCATAGGTGATATATGTTCAACATGAGATTAATATTCCATGGATGTACTTCGATCATTTCGACTGATTTGCGCGCCAATGAAGGCTGTCATCAATTAAAATGGATTCACAAACGATTCAATATTGAAACAGGTTTTTTCCAATCGATAATCAGTCCCGAAATAAAGTGCACCATTCAATTTCAACAAAGAAACGAATCTAACGAAATGTTGACAAGTGGCCTGTGTCTTTAAATCATCGAAATGGAACGAAAAAAGTGAAAATAGATCCAATTTTCTTCACTGCTTCATCTATTTGAATTTTTATTCAATAAACGAACAGCATACAAAAAGTTCCCGGGAAAAAATCTTATTCGAGCTCGAAACTCCGAACGAAGTATTGGAATCGGACAAAGAATTTAAAGTGCAAAGCTTTCGAAGAGACTGAATCCCGTTGCAGAAAAAAGTGAGAAATACTATTTTCGGATAAAGTGTGCATTCACAATATATATAAGATTCAATGGAAGAAATTGAGAGAATGAAGCGGAAAAAGCCATTCAAACAGCATGCCGAAAAAATCGTCAAACATGCATTAAACCATTAATTTGTTTGAACGTTTTTATCGAAACAAATTTCATCGTTTCATCGTTTTACGATGGGATCGATCAACTTTAATGTGCGCGCACACCGGTTTTCAAACAATGCCAACCATAACGATTACATTTCAATACAGCGGCACACGCAAACACACTCACATACACACCGAAAGACACTAAGTTGTGCATGAATTGTAACATTTAATACGTTAAAAGACGAAGGATCAGCGGGCGCAATTCAGTTGAAATTAATGCTCAATTTAAACAAATCGAGAAATACAATCGAAATGCTTGAGAGAAATTAAATGAAAATCAAATTAAAGCGTGAATTGTGCTCATTTGAAAAGCTGTCGTTTAGTTGAATTTATCGGTTTAGATATGCATTTTGTTGTTTATTTCCATCTCAAAGAAATGTTCAAATCGGTAAATCGTTTGGTTTATTTTTGCTAATTGAATTTTCTCCATTGCCATGCTCTCTCTCTCTCTCTCTCTCTCTCTCTCTCTCTATCTATCTCTCTATCTCTCTTTCCTCTTGTCTAAATCATTCGTTCGAGAGGAAATTCACATTGCACGAAATGACTATAAACGAGCTTCAAATTAAAAGCCATCAGTTAAAATGTTGAACGATTGCTGTTCAGAGTAGATGAACGCATTCAGATAGTCAGCCAGCCAACCATCGAAAGACACCCCGATAAAAAGAGAGAAAGGGGAGAGAGAGAGAGAGGAAGAGGGAGAAGGAGACGGAGACGGAGAGGGAGAGGGAGAGGGAGATGGCGAGCCGGTGCATGCCGCCGATGAATCAGTGATTCATAAAAAATGCATTGTTCGCGATGCATTCTCTTTTTAATTAAAATGTTCAAAACATGCTTCAAAGTTCTAATTTCAATTCAATTATTCGATTTGCACAATGTGAAATTTCTCTGGACTTTTGAAAAAAGCGCAGACACATACAAGTTCGCTGTGTGTCTATGCGAATAAAATTCTTTTGCATTGCAACGTCCATTTTTAACTAGCTCTTTAACCGCTAGGTGCGCAGATCAGCCCAAGCACGTAGGTAAATCCATTTCATTTAGTACGATTAATATATTCCATCTGTTACAAGAGAATGATTGAGCGAGCGAGAGGGGAGCTCAAATATTGCGCAAAGCGAAAGCATATGCGAACATTTAAATCGCATGCAACGCGCGTTCTATACTTTGCATTCGAATGAATTGCCTTCTGTTTCAAAATTGTAATGATAAATCGCGATGCATATGTTTGAATTCATTTGTGTGTGTGTGTGTGTGTGTGTGTGTGTGTGTGTGTGTGTGTGTGTGTGTGTGTGTGTGTGTGTGTATGTGTGTATGTGTGTATGTGTGTGTGTTAACGAACATCAAAACTTATAAAGCACTCGCAACACTTCGACTAATTAATGCAGGATATTAGATTTTCACCGAGATGTAATGGCGTCAAATTAAATGCAATTCAACTGTAGAATGCTACGAAATGCGAAGCGTTGACATATTGTGGAAAAATGTAGCAAACACAGGAAAATATCACAGAAAAATCGTGCAGAAGATTGCCTCAGTTTTTGATGAAGGTTGCAAACTTTTAAAATGTTCCATAAGTTATTCCGATATTTTTATGAAATGTATAAAAAAGTTTTGTGTTTTCATATTCATTATATTGATCGTTGATAGTCTCATCCAAATGTGCGGCGAACACGGTGGAAAGGTGGAAAGATTGGAATCGGGATAAACTACAATTGTCTATGAAAAATGGCTTTCATTTGAACATCACAAACAACAATGATACAGAAAAAAACTGCAGGTACTCCTTAATCGGTTCAATACATAATTAGTTTAATTTATCTCGAGGGAAAAAAATCAAATAATGATGGAAATGTCTTTATGCTCTCTTTATATCAATGTATTAAATATATTATGTGCGAAAACAGCACGTGCGGATGACGTTTATAATCCGAGATGATAATAATTCGGATGCTTTTGAGCTATTTTCGGTGTGTGTGTCTGTATTTATATAAACGCAATAAAATCAACAAAAAACTAAATCAGTTAAATTTTGAAATATTCATGGACCATTTTAATGATACAAATTTGACACTTTAACAAATGAATAAAATGAACCTTTCCATACCTATTGTTATGGAATCCTACTTCAGAGTTGAGCTTGGTAATCTCTTTGAGCATGAGAACGAAACGAGAGAATCAAAGAGCTTTCGAGTTTTAAATGCTACATGAAAATATTGTTGGTGGTTTCGTTTCTCAAGCAAAATGAATGTTCGGAGTTAAGGGGTTCTTTCCGGCCTAGCCCCTGTTCTGGCCGCTTCTTATGTTCTCTTATGAATTTCAATGTGAATCGGCAGCCGTGTACATAAAGGTATCCACAGCACAAATTGATACGGTTAATATGCGTCTTTCCTCTCAATTATTCGGAAAACGGGCCATTACAAAAAGTACAAACTAGTTTGAATTCATGAACAGGACACACAAAACCGAACACCATTCGAAAATGCTCTTTCTATATCACACACACTCACAACCATCAGCCATATCCGATATTAAACTCGACCAGCTCCAAACAATATGCGTAATTGGGCATGTGCATGGATGTCTAGCATAGTAGAGATAGCCAATCGGCAAACTTTGCATATATACATTGTAATGTTGTTTTCCATGTGAAAATAGATTATCACCGTAAGCTCAAAGATGTGGAGAAAAACTAGAACTATAAATGCTGGTAAATGAAAGAAGCAGTTAGTTTATTATGCTAACACAAATACGAATGCAAACTCAAGACTGAAAGCACATTTGAGCCACACTCGCAGAGATAAAACGTAAAGGCGAAACGCAATGATGTCCAAGTGGAATGCTCATTGTAGATTCATGGTTGAAAATGGTTTAATGTCCATATACATCCGCTAGCGTTGCCGAAACTGCTGCTGCTGCTGTATGCGGTAAAACTAAAATTTTATGTATGACATAAAAACTTGCGTGGGTCTATATTGAACCCAATGAACTTTGGAATAAATCTGGAGTCTTAACCTATGACCTCTTGTTTGCTTGTAATGAGATTTCGTTTTCTATTCATAATCCAAATGATACAGATATTATCGTCGCTTGAAGCGAAACATCTTGAGAGAAGATTTCTGGATTTACCTCTCCAAATATTTGGAACGAAAGTGCTTATGTATATGATGTGATTATTCTTTGAATGTTGTTGAAAATCCGATATAATGTGTTTATAATTCATATTGTGATACAGTCAAATGCCGAAAAAATGCCCGTAAGATGGAACGAACTCTTGGATCATATGGAACATGCTATCAGCGGCTGTGCAGCAATTTCAATCCCATTCATCAATTTTGATATGAATTTAATTGCACCGCACATTCATTAGAGATATAAAATAATTTCACTTATACTACAATATAATCGGAATATGTGGCGATTTATCTCTCACTGACTCGAATAAATATTGATAAATATTTTCAACACATTACCTTCTGTATTTGGGTTGGCTTTTCCGTTGATTGGCCGAAATCGGACGAAAAAAATACAAAATGCCTTGAGCCTGCGAAAAAAACCAATAAATGATCGAATCAAATAACGTGAGTTGTTATGCGAAAAATATATTTATAACTGGCCAAATTAATTGCACATTTTATATTAATGAATGAAACTTTTTTTAAATAAATGACAGCTCAAGCGCAAAAAATATTTATAAAAGTGGAAAAAAGCGAGAAAAAAGGGAAGGGAAAGGAAGGGATGGAATAAACAGGAAGTTCAGAAGACAAAGAACAAACGAGAAAAAGAGAAAACATGCACAACATATTCATTGCACAAAAAAATGAGCGGCGACATATGAGGCTACGCAAATACACGGTGTTACACTGTTTAGTGAGGTGCACTTGTCTTCAGAGTCGTAATAGTGGAAAACCGTTTGGTTTATATTCGTTTGGGTTTAGTTTTAATACGATCCAAATGTTCACATCATTCATTTATGAACAGTTCATATTCATTTGGTTTTTTCCAGAACAATTTCCAGAACCGTCTATTGTTGTTGCTTTGCAATCTTGTTTTTTTCGTACGTTTGTTTAGCAAACAATGTGTTCGAGCGCAATCACATAAAGCGAATCTCACATAAAGATCGACAATTCGGATTGCAAAAAACGTAGCTAGAAAAAATGTTGTCGGTGTACAACTAAATTTATTTTCTGGTTCACTAAAAATAAAAAGAGAATCAAATTGTAATTCACTTCGTTAGCTTTTATTGTGTTAGCACCTAGTGAATGAACGCATTCGTATACTCACACTCGCACATTGTAGTGCCATTGCAAATAACATTATCGAGATTTAATACGTTTTCTCCGTCGTCATACACATCTCGTCTGCCCATCTTCAATATAATTCGATAGGCGTTGAAGCGAACGAAAAGCACACACACACACACCCGTAATTGAATGAGAAAAAAATTCATTGACATCATCTGATTCGGCAAAAACGGCAGTGCCAGCAATGAATCAATCATTACACAAATGATTGCAAAGATAAAATAAGACATGCGCTACATTCCATTTTATATGAACAACAACAAAAGGTAATGCAAACCGATTAAAGCCCCAACCGAAGCAGTGAAGCAAATGTCGAAGTTGTGCGCTCAGAATTTCCTAGCAGCCAAACGTTTCAGTAATTTTTCGAAGAGTCATTAATCGAGTCAATTTGATTTTCCATACCGAGAATCCATATGAGAGAGAAGTTAGTAGAGATATCACACAGGCCATTCGATTGTTCGCCTGCCCAATGTGATAAACAAAACGAAAAATTACACACACACAATACACACATTGCGCCTGAAAATCAGATTTTGATGAGTACATGAGTTGATTATTGTAATTATAAGGGCTTCATTACAGTCGTAATCAGTTTATAAATAACGAGCGAGTGAGCGAGAGAGAATGAGAGAGAGATAGAGAGATAGCCCAAGAAAAATCTACTCATGTCTATCGAATCTATGGTTATAGAACAAAACCGAAAGTTCAATCGAATTATCCCAATTCAATGTAGTTTTCATATGTGCACATTTGTAAGCTCCAAAGGGAGCATCGCCAAGGAATAATGGATTTTTCCCACTTGTAAGTTTTATCAGTGCTGTGCATCGACTATAATTGAAATGTCACATTATATCTTGTTGAGAGTAGAATCAATATTGTTAGTAGGGGTACTATTTCCTAGGCGGACGGTTACAATCGTTAACGATTCTCTCCATGAGTACACAAGCAATCCTTGACAATTGTAATCGTTGGAAATAGTACACAAAATACACCAATAGGAAGATTGCTATAAATCAGAGGATTTTTATGAATAGAAATTCACAAAGAAATGGTTGAATGTTGGCCGACACTTTTATTGAACACAGCTCAGTTATTATTTGGTAATAACACTGCGCGTTTTTCACTCTGCTTATCATATCTGTATCATGTCACGAAATTACATGTATCGTAAGTCTTTTTTACGGTTGGTAGGCAACAACTTACGCGTAACCAACTGAACGACATGAAGCATTTAAATTTACTTTTAATTAATAACACTACGATTTATTGCGGTTAACGTACAAATTTAATTTATTTCAAATTGATTCATGCAAGAATTATTAATATGGAATTGGCCAGTCGACGGCGACTCACTGAAAGTTATGAAAATAAAATACAACAACACACACAAAAATGAATATAAAATATAAAATTTGTGAATAATGAAGCAACGAAATATGAGTTGAATAAATAAAATTCGATCGTTTATCTCCAACTCCTCTGGTCAAACGACTGTCTGCTCCCGCGAAGGTTCAATATGGTACTTCGATGAGAGTAAAAAAAAACAGTTTTAATAACGAAAAAAGCCTCTGAAAGATATATGGCGCATAATAATGAGATCTTTAACATTTATAGCTGCGAAACAAGTGAAATATTCATATAAATTATGATTATGATAAATCTCTCTCTTTCTTTCTCTCTCTCTCTCTCTCTCTCTCTCTCTCTCTCTCTATTGTATCGATAAAAATGAATGCATATCAAAGCTCAGACGATGAAATTTTTCAATGATAGCTATTGCAAAACAGAGAAGCGCGCGCGCGGTTCAACGAACAGATATTGAAAAATAGCTATAATTTCCTTGAAAGTTAAAGCATTCTTAAAAGATTTTCTTTCATTTCGCTCGAAAATAAGACAATGCACGATAGATACTTGCGTGTGTCTACATACATATACTTGTCGTACTTTAACCTTTTTAATCATAAGCTTTTAACATATACTTGACAGGAAAATATCATGCAGCATGGCTTCGATGCATGCGACACATTCTGCACATGAAATGTTGACTAAAATGCTCAACAATCTTTTCGAACGAAAACTTATATTTGCAAACTAATTGGAAAACGTCATCATAAGAAAATTTCTTCCATGATTTTTAAATTTTTCTCGAGTTGGACAAACGGGAAGATTTGTTAGTTTGCGGGCGGGAAAATAAACCAGTATAAAGAAAATTTATTGAAAACTTTATATGGTAGGAACGGTTGTGTTTGCGGCTCGATTTTGAGAAAAATGGTACAGACACATAAATTAAATTGTATAAGTATTCATGCATTCTGTCATGCTGTCATTGCGTGAAGCCGCGCAAACGGCTTAACGTCAACATATTCGACAGCAAGGAAGACTACACCAATACTAGTGTCGTTTTGAGCAATTACACACCAGTCAGCAATACTAGCACAGATTTTTGAACAGATACATTTTGGTACACAATCAGACTAAGTTTAAATCTTGCGTATGTGTATAAATTTGATTGAAAATTGTTCTAAAAGTGACTCAGTTCAAAGAATGAATTTTTCGAAAAGTTGCCAAACAAGAGAACACACATGAATGGTATTATAAGTGCGCTGAAAACGTGTACAAATTTAATGTGAACACTTTATCACTGAATCATGAACGTAGCAAAAATGTGATGAATAATGGTAGTCTACTTTGTGCTAGTAAACACCCCGGCCACACAGCAGCAGCACATTGTACAGTGCATGACTTCAATAAAATCACGCTGCAAGTAGTGTTTGACATTCGGCACAGGCCACGTTTTGTATTTTGCATAAGAGTAACACGTATCACGAAATATAGCAGCGACTTCGGATGCAGCTTTTTGCGACAATTTTCATTGCGCTGATTATTTTAAAATTTATAGATTCGCGTCCGCAATGTTTAACAATTTCTCGCTCAATAATATATTATATGTATTATTGTCGTATCTGAACTTTCAGTAGCTTGAAATCGACAACATGCAATTATGCAATCCTCACTTTACATCTTTCAGTACGCAGGCTGCGTGTGGTTTTTTCTCTCTCTCTCTCTCGTTTTATTTTTGCCAACTGTTCCAGCTACTTTCCACAATTAAATTCATACCGTTGTGCAAAAAGCATTCATACGAATATTAATTCGTTGACGGCGGCGGGGAAAAACGATGTTTCATTGACATTTTTTTCCTTTGTTCCGATTATTATATAGCTCAATGACAATTTGTATTGAATATTTTTTCCAGCCATTTTACTTTATCTCGCAGCTTTCCCAGCAATTCCCTGCTTTCTCTTAAACGGTATTTCTGAAAAGAATTTTTCAATGTACCAAATATGAGTTCAGCGTAACGCATTTGAAAAATGTCTCTGACAAAGAAAAAAGAATAACCGTATGAAATATGCTATTATATTATTATATATTTGTCGATGTTATGGCGTAGTGGTCTTGAACAGCTTATTGAAATTTAACATGGTGAATGATTTCAGCTCTACAGACGTCGCATCAATGAGCTTGACTCAATAAAATGTGCCAATAAATCGGAAATTTTGAAAAAAAAAACCAGAGAGCCAGGGAGAAATTGTTTTTGTGTCCGACACCAGACAGACAGGGCAAAGGAAACAAATTACCGATATTTTGATTTGTAACAATATCTTTCATTGCATTCTCCCGCGTCTCACGTTGTTACATTTCTTAGGGGAACACCACTCTGTCTCTATTTCGTTCTCTCCGTCTCTCTCTCTCTCTCTCTCTCTCTCTCTCTCTCTCTCTCTCTCTCTCTCTAACTCTCACTTTATTTGTTCAACTTTCTTTTCATCATATGAATTTCATGTGACCGCTCAACGGCCTTCAGCTAGCTCTCTCCACTGTTGAGTTCTACGTTTAAATTTTCTTAATTTGTCTAGTTTTTGACTTTGCCAACTTGTCTTTATCCATTTATATTCCATTTTTAGCCATTTGTACCGAAAGTTTGAATTCCATTCGGCAAAGCATTGCTAAAATAAATTACTGTTGTGTGTGTGTGTGATAATAAATCAGCGTCGTCAAATTTGGGCTTGACTTGCTTTTTTTCACCTTTTCACGTTAGAATATGGTGTATATGCTCTTTTTGTTTGTTTGTTTGTTTGTTCGTCCTTAGGCTAAAGGATCAACGTTCCTGTGTTACGTCTGCGCTTGTATATTAATATTAATTATTGACTGAATAGTATAATTTTCTTGTTGCCTTGCTGGAGCGAGCAAGCAAGTATGTGCAGCGCACGCAATACACATTTAACCGACTTCAACTCACATCGTGTGGAAATCCATTCGGCAATTTATTTTTCCCGTCCATTTTTCTTTTTCCGTCATTGCGTCTTTTTGTATGTCGTTTTTGCTGGATCTCTCGCTCTCTCTAGCTGTCGCTCTATATCTTTCTCGTTGGTTCTCCATAAGCTTCGTCACGTCATTGCTACTTAAAAGTTCAGCATGTATTTACAAAAATACGACGCACATCTGACAGTTCTTTATGCAAACAACAACAATGTTTCAGATGAATAATAATATTTCATTCTATTTTCAGCGCAATAGAACAAATAGTGGACAAGTGACCCTAACGAATTCATTTTACGTGCTGTGATGAAATTGTGTCTGACCTGACTGAGAGGGGGTGTGTATTTTTAAAGTTCTTAAGAAGGGTCGAACAGGTTTTTTAGTTCTCAGAGAGTTCATTGAATCATCCCAAGGAAAAATGAAGCTACAAACAGATCGAACAAAGATGATCTTTTATTGGAAAGAAGTTTCGTACGTTTTTCACATCAGAATCAGGCTGGATTTCTCTAAAAGTTTGCAGAATTTAACAATGTAAGCATGGATTGCGGTAAACGGTGATGATGATTCATTTGCATGTGAAGAGTATTATTGATTTCAAAATCTCAACGCGAAGAGCTACTTTCGCTTCAGCGGCATTTGGGGACTGTGACATCCATCGTTTGTTCAAACGAGTTGTCCACCATTCACAAATAGTTTGAACGGTTCAAGCAAATAAGCTAACATCAAAGTTGATTTCAATTTTAACAAGAATGTCAATTTCAACTTCAAACCAATATAGAATTTCTTCCACTTATTCATTTGAATGGCATTAATATAGATGCTTTAAATTTTTCCATATGATGTTTACCATTTATCTACAGTAATTTCGTAGTGTTGCTAGTGTGTAAAGCACTGCCGTCCCGCTGTTGCTGCTGCTGCATTCTCTGCAATTATTAGTTTTTCCACTTTATTTGATATGAATTTGGAAAATACAGCTGCTGACTTGCTCATTTCTCACTTTGAAGTTTCCACTCCGAATGTAATTTTCCAAACATTTTCAATGGATTTGCATTGGCTTGTGGGCAAAAATATTATTAGCTCGTCGACAATTTAGCAGAAATAATATTTCATTACATTTATCAGTTGTATGCAGTTAGGGAAAATGTTCAACACAAGTGCACAACTTTTTATTTTGCGCCACATTTCAAAAACAAACAAATTTTATGAATTTTGTTGTGCGGATGATGAGCGAAAATCTGCTGTTGCTGTAAATTTCTACCACTCTTAAAATCCAATCAATGCAATTATATTCGTTTTTCGGCCCATTCAAATTATATATATATATTAGCAAATTGAGTGAAATTAAATAAAATTGGTATGTTCATCAAATGAATGGAATCAAGTAAAGAAACTACAAAATAACGAAGCCAATTATTTTGCCCGTCACACAAATATTTGAATTTCGCCATGGGAAATGTGAATTCCATAAACTAAAAATGGAAATAAAACCAATGTACATTGGAATGGCAGATCGATACTTGCTTCGATTTACAAATCGCCCTCTACCTCAACTGCCAACTCCCGCTTTCTCTCGCATGGGCAAGGTGATTGCAATTCGAAATGGCTCAACATTGTTTTTAATAACATTTGCAGAGAGTTAGAGCGAGATTTCCTTTAGCAATGTGCTTGAAACATGTAATACATCATTCCAGCACTAATTTTATATTCACATGTTTATATTGTGCGTGAATATTGTATAAATAGTATTTGAATGGGTGAAAATAAATTAAATTAATTCAATTTAAAAGAAGTTCAGTTCGCAAATTGACCAAAACGAATAAAAAAAAAAGGATTAAATGCATTTTCTGCAAATCGGTTTTCATCTCTCTCGCATGTAATGAATGATTGTTTGAATATAGACTGATATTTTTATATTTTTATCACTATTTTACGCATCCGAAGCACTCTTGGTGCACAATTCACATCCAAATCGAACACAGATCGTCGGAATATTTCTGCAATAATTCCTCGCTCTGTCCCTCTCTCTCTCTCTCTCTCTCTCTACGTGTGAGCTCCCAGTTGACTGTAAAATTGGATTCATTAGTTTTGATATGGTATGGTGTGCGCATGTGTGTGTGTGTGTGTGTGTCCAAAAAGTCATGCAAAAATTTCGAATGTAAAAATAAAATGAGGTTTGGTCCAATATCCAAATGAAATTTGTTGCTCTCTCTCCGGGTATGATGTGCTTTCATTGTATAGCTTCGTAATTATAACGAGAACTGTTTTGTTTGTTTTCGTTTTGTTTTGATATGAAGTTAGTGTTTTGAAGATTAGAGATGCTTCAAAGCACTGCTTGTTGGCAGTAATATCATCAGAGCGTGAAATAGTTACGAAAACAGATTTATTCAATTGAATGTTCGATATTCCACTTATCAGAGAATGAGCGAGCGAGAAATGGTTTTCAGGCCGAAACATTCCATTTCTGCCCAACGCCCATATTCACATATAAAGAAAATGACCCATTTACATCAATCAAATTATGGTTGCCAAGCGAGAGCATTTCTCTGAAATGTAATATATTGGAAGAAATACATTTTTTTTTATTTATTTCTACTTTTTGTACACACAAACTGTTCCTTTTTTTTGCCATAAATAATATCCCATTTGAGATATTATAGAGGTCGTTGCTCACTCACTTCCGTTTGGATCCGTTTCGTGAGGGCATTGAACGTTTCGTTTAACATTATCCAATCGAAAAACTCAGAATAAAGTCCATTCGTCGCCTATACGCAATTATATTGAAGAAAGAGAGCTGCACAGATATAAGAAAAACCGCCCATGCATTGACAATAAAAAGATATTGAATGCATATTTTTACGCACCCATAAATGCTTCCATATTTTCCTAGGCTAAGCCGTACCGCGTTATGTAATCAAGCGACTGTATGAAGCGATGCACGCGTAAACATGTCGCATTGCAATATTTCTTCGCTTGTTTACGGGACGTGGCCATACGGCAAATAAAGAAGTGTATATTCTCAACGTATCACGTAGCTATAGATATGATATGAAATTTGTATTGTAAACGCATGGCCTGAAGAATCGAGCACACAGCAACATTCTGTTGCTTCACATTGCTGAATATCTCATTGTACGTTGACTTATCAGTCTTAATGATTTTGACATACATTTTGAGGTTATGTAGTTTTCAAATGATTAACGTGGAATGCGATTTAAAGCTGTATTCGATTTTCTATTTGTGCTGAAAATAGAGTATTCAGTTCGAAGTTTGACGATAATACATACGATTTTCTGGTTATGACACTTTTGCATTTCACTACATATTTTTCCCTGCAAAACACATGAACATTCACATACATAGAAACAAACATATTTCAGGTCATGGAAATTTCGATTGAGCATCCAACTCTAGCGCTTTTGTGAATTCACAATGCTTTGTGGCGATGCAGTTTCTTTGTCCCTTTCTTGCTGTCATTCTTTCTCTTTCTTTCTCATTCCTTTTTTAGAGTACCAAACTTTTGAAATGAACTCATCCAATAACGTGGTCCCAAAGTAAAAATGTGTAACGATGCGAAATAAATGAAACTGTAGCGAATAATATACACACAGAATTGTGAAATAGGGGTTAGAAGCACAGGAGCGCTTCAAACATGCGCTCGCATGAAAAAAATGATATGTAAAATCCCTAGGAAAATGCATCATTCGATCTTCTATTTTGTTGGGTGATTTCGCGTGAGCACTAAACTCTTTTTATTCTCATGGCGATTTGGTCTCGGAAACCAGAAATTCCAGCTGTAGTATGCGTATTCGGCTAAAAAGAGACAAATCTTCAAAGTTTCCGAAGGCACAATTACTAATGACTTCTTTCGAAATGTTGATATTGGTTAGCTTCTCAAAAGGTCTTTGGCTATCGTTCGCTCACGACACCACACACCCTCGAATGTGCGTCAATTTTTTCCCATTTCGAATGTGATATACAGCTATAATTTTGGCTAATAGCTTGAATAAATTCTTAAATGCATTGTGAGTACTCTTAAAACAAAAAAGAGTTACTGTGAGAGCTGTCTTCATTAATGGTGTTCGTCCCAGACGCCCAGCACCATTGAATTCGCATATATGCGACATATTTCATAGGAATTCTGAAAAATTGGTTTAGAGAAATAGGGCGAAGAAAAAGAAAAAAATTACCCTCGAAATAATAATAATATGTTAAAGTTTGTACCATTCGACAACTATAAATGAAATAATTCCTGCCAGAGACGCACAAGCGAGTGAATGAACAGGAAAAAGCGACACTATTAGACGTCATATTTCATATTCTACACTTTCAGCTTTTGCACCAGTGCAGGCAGCTCAGTTTTTTTTTTATTTTGTTCCACTTTCGGAAACAAACCCTCTCACTCGTTCGCTGTATCTGTGTGTGTTCATTTTAGGGATGGTGGTACTGATATAGAGAACTGTGTAACAGCAATTTTGATCCTCGAGTATAAAGTGAAAAATACTTTTGTAAGTTCAAATCCTTTGGAGACCAACTGAATGGGAAAGTTTTTTTATTACAGTCATAAACTCTCCAAAGGAAAATGAGCCCGAAAAAAGAATTCACAGAATAAGGAATTTACAGTGCTGTATCTGTATATACTTGTAAAGCATTGAAAGGGCACAACAGGGAAACAAAAAAAGGAAAAGAACGAATGGAAACCTAGCGAACATAATTGTTGTTTCTTATTTAAATTAAAATTCTATTGGGTGTTGTTTTTTAACAAAGCTAATATATTTCACAGATTCGCTTTAAATTTCACTCGTTGTCTCTTGTTTCCATTAGAAAATCTCCATTTGCTCCTTTTTTTCTCGAGCACATGCAGTACATTTTTGTGATTAAATTTCAATCATATTAATTTAATAGTGCGAGCATTGCTTCAGTACCTTGTTCTAGCAAACGCATTTTTTGACAATCTTTCTACATTCAACGAACACTAAAAGTCTCTCTTTTTGAATCTCATCGAATTGAAAAACAAATCAATATGAATGGAATTTCTGGCTAATATTTATCTACAACACGGAATCTAAATGAAATGAATGTAAGTAACATTTAAATGTGTAATTAATTGTGATCTCTGCAAGCAATTTTCCCAAGCGAACCGTTGACAATGCCTTCTCCAACCATTCGTCTGAAAAAAGTGATGATGATATTACGTTGATTTCCGTTTGGGTTAGTCTCAACAAATAATCAAGAGTCTGTGCTAGTCCTACGAAGCATATGTAGACAGATAAATTACCAGCAATTTCATAAAATAATCACGATTTGCAATTGCACCGTCGATAATTGACAGATTTGAAATCACAAACTCCACCTGCAAATTATGGAGCTGAGTCCAAAATTTCTAATTAAAAAGAAATTCGTCTCGCATTTAGCAAATCGATTGCAATGAATCCTACCGCACACACAAATCGCACGCAATCTAAAAAGTAAATGTATTTCCATGAACGAATTCCGTCAAGTCAAACACACATAATTCGGCGGGTTTATGTGTGACATGCAGAAAAACCGAAAAATGTCGAGCAGACAGAGAGCGAAGGAGAAAGAAAGAGACATGAACGAAAAAGCAAAAGAAATATGCACACGAAAAATGAATGCGGAGTTGGCGCTCACATTCGAACGGACGACCTTCATGAATGTTTATGCGACTTTTACTAAATGCGACCGTTGAATCAACCCCATACGCTCTACCCCATTTGTCGGAATGTATCACTAATTCTATTGCATTAAGAAGATTAATTTCTGTGTGTGTGAATGCGGGGACTGAGAAGACATTCGGTTGAATTGATATACGTACCTACTGAACGCGTGCACGAGTAAGTCCTCAATGAAATCGCACTATAAGCCGTTATATAGACAAGCACACATCGTGCTTCTATTATTCAAACAGCCTACTACTGAATGAATGTATTCTTTAAAATCATTTTTCCGCAACGGCAGCAGCAGCATAGCGCCATCTGGTCTGCCAATGAATTTTGTGTACGAGATAGTGTGGCATTCGAAATAATTTACAGAGAAAGAATGAGTGTACATATCCAGAAAAAATCGGCATAAGCATCAACAACAAATACATGTGAAATGTGGTCTGGAGAGCCAAAAATCATTTGCTAAAAATGCACGTTTTATATTATCATGCAGCTTTTCCTCTCTCGGCAAATGGAGACGTTTTCCCAGACTAGGTAATACATTGGGATATCGAAAGTATTAATAATGGCTACAGGTCATATTTTCTCCGAAATGTTGATCATAATTTTGCCGATTTTG
The DNA here is from genome assembly GCA_028476595.1 of Obolodiplosis robiniae. NCBI lineage: Eukaryota > Metazoa > Arthropoda > Insecta > Diptera > Cecidomyiidae > Obolodiplosis > Obolodiplosis robiniae. The sequence continues at coordinate 24,336,590 of CM052017.1, forward strand.
TGTCCATTTCATATATGTAAATATGGTGATTGACCAACTTAAATAATTTTTCCTAAATAGTGGCTTTTCTGCATTGATATTCGTTTTCAATTATTTTTTTTTGCTGTATTTCTCGTCTTCAATAAATTTCTCATGTGGTTTAACCTGAAAAAAGTAGCTATTTCGGAAATATTATCAATACTATCGACATCCTCATTTGCCTGTCCCAGTCAGACACAAAGGCTAAGGTCTATTTTTAAAATAAATGGTGCAGTGAGTTCCTCAAGGAGCCCGCTGTTTAATTAATTCAGAAATGCCATTCATACGAATCATGTTGAAAAAATAATATTCATCTTATTCATCTGTATTGCACTGTGTGCGCGGGGATGGTTGTTTTCGACGAACCCTTCGAAAATGTGTCAGCATTGCACATTCGGGACAAAACTTTGTTCGATTCCACGAAGCATCGCTCTAGCTTTGAATAAGTTCAGCCGATAGTTCTTCTCAATGTGTGTTAAGTGAAAAATGTGCAAATGTTCTTTCGAAACTCCAACCACTCATACACACACTTTGAGTAACAACATCTCTCAATCTCACGATATAAGATGGATTTATCTGACAATCATTGTGATTTTCGAACAGAAATTTTAAGCCATTTCGTTTTAAATGCTCAAGTCTGGTCCCGAAGTATTGAGTGGTAGGTCAGTTTGAAATTCTGGAAGCTTTCTAACAATGCGAATGCCACAATGAAAAATTAATCGTTTGCTTAACGAGCGAAAAGTCTGTATCTCTGTGTGTGCACTTCTGAATGTAATCGGATTTCTAAAAAGGGATATTACAGATTTACGCACAGACAAAAGGATGGGTGAGTGGATGGTTGTGATCCCGATGACTTGAAAATACAGAGAGAGAGATAGAGAGAGGGAGAGAGGGAGATTGCAGATTTCATGCGTTCCTAACTAACGAGAATCGTAACCGTACTCAAATATTGTATTTTATTTACCCGGCAGATCCATCGAATAACAGAACAAATACTGAACAGCAACGGCAACAATAAGAAACATTATAGCAACAACAAAAATGAAGAACGAGATGAAATGTAAGAAGCGATGAAAACCAGGAAATGGGAACAAGAGAACGCAAAAATCGGAAATAAGTATGGCGTATTCGGTGTGTAGCGAAATGCGAAAATGGCGACCTTTTCAAAATAATCAAAATCATTTGTTGAATATTGTATGAAAAATATACATATACATAATATTGTGTAGTTTTTATTCCGAACGAGAGCTTTTTTCCAGTGGCAAACGGATTTCAGATTTCTTCACATCGCACATGCACACGCCAACGGACAGACAGACAGAGGCAGCGCACTGCTTTCGAATTAATGAGAAATTCTCGGCAGCAATGACAACCAACTGACACTGTAGATGATTTCAGTTTGCTTGTCATCGATGTCATAGTCATCATTGTGTGTATGTGTGTGAGTGAATAAATGAGCGTGTGTACTCTTATCGTTCTAAGGTTTTTTGCTGCGTTGTCATCATTTGTAAGTTTTTGGCGCTACATGATTTTAACTAAATTGGATGTAGCATGGCACACGCTCTTTGTGAGAGGATCAAGGAGCGTCGACTTGGTAATAATAGCACGAATTGTTAAAATGAGAAATGGAATGACTATTCAGAATTGCAAGCTACGCGCGTTCCTCCTCTTATTCGCTCGCTCGCGCAGATGCATGAATTTAAAGCAACCAACAAAAGGAAAAAAAGAACGCACATCGAACAGTCCTCCTCTCACTCTCTATTCGAGAACATCGCACACAATGAAAAACAAATCCAACAAATCCTGAATGGATCCATTACCGAAAGCATTTCGTATTAAGAATTTTCGATCAATTTGTTATTGACTGTAAAACAAGTAAAACAAATCACACACACACACACAATTCTGCTGTTACTGCTGCTGCTTCTGTTGCCGCTATTTTCCTAGGTCACATCGAATAAATCAAATCACACCAAAACATAATTATGGAAGAGCACAGCGAAAAGCAAGTACTTTTCTAGTGTCGACGCGAATAACAGCAAAATTCGAGCGAACAAACACGTTTCTATTTGAATTCGCTACAATTTAATTGCACTTAGCATAATATCGATTTTACGCATGATATTTGTGTGTTTGTTTATATGCTGAGAATGATATAATATAATCATAAAACTCTCGATAAGAATCAAAGAAGCCTTGAATGAAAATGCAATCTCTTCGGTAGATATAATTAATTATTTCACACATAATGACCTTATTCCATAACTTTACTCGATGAGTTGAACTTAGAGGCTGAAATCGTACTTACAAAATACTGGATCGAAGATGCGAACCTGGGGTTCGGGTTAACAACGTCAAAGAGGCATAATCTTCAACATTCATATACATAAATTTAATTGTTTTAATTATTTTTTTCCTTTTTTTTTGTTCTTTTGACGTGATAATTAATTGATTACTTGATAAATTCGTACGTTATGCTGTAACTTTCAGAAATTATTTTTGAAATTTGTAATTTGAAATTGCTCTCAAAAGCGACATTAAGAAAACAATAGACAACAATAATTGACAATAATAATAACTATAATAATAATTATTATTATTCTTATCTTCATTAGTTTTTAAATGCATTTGTAGCAAAGTATTGTGTTTCAACAATTTAAGTATTCAGTGAGACAGAGAGAGAGAGAGAGAGAGAGAGAGAGAAAGCGAGTAGAGCAAAGCAGCTCGGTCATTTTGCTTTTAAAAAATGAAATTTGGACTAACACGAGCTGAAGATTTCAGGCAAAATCAAAATGCAATTTGTAAAAGTAAGGCTTGCTGTGGCGAGAAATAGCATATTACCGCATCTCTTCACTTTCTGACTTACCGTAAACAGCGAATTGTGACGCTAAGTTAGAATAAACGGTCATAAAAAGGTCTTCAAAGGCACGAGGAATGATCCAAAGCATTATAATATTAATGTTCGATCGTTTGAATAACACATTTTTGAATTGAATCAAAAATAGTGTGGGTGTGTGAGTGCTGTATCTTCTATATATTTCGTTCCTCTTACCATTGTTCGATTATTCCGCATGCAGTCTCGCATGTTTACTGAAGACATCTTGAAAATAACATTTTTATAGTTTATTTGTTTGCCATGTCGAAGCGATAGTGACAGTCACTGTGGCACTTACTCACTCACTCTATTCCATCGCTCAGCGACATTTCTCAAGACCGAAATAATCACATTAAATGTGTACACATTTGTTGACTACTAGAAAAGAAACATTTCTCTTTCTTTCTCTCTCTCTCTCTCGTCGACCGTGCGGTCGCCTACCGAAAATCTATCGTTCATTTTCTATCCTTTTTGAATTTCTCTCGTTTGCTCTCTTGGTGTGTGTGTGTGTGTGTGTGTGTGTGTGGTTGGATGTGCTCTCATGAGTGACGCTTTGGATATTTGATTTAACTGTGCCTCACGGGACAAAAGTGGTAACGCATTAGAATGCGTAAAAGAATTTTTGCCATACAAACTTACACATACAGCAAACAACATGAAAAAAAAAGATAAAAAAAAGCAGCGCACAATATAAATTCGGTTGACTACCATAAATTTTCTTTATGGGACAATTATGTAGCCGCTGGCAGCTGAATATACAAACGAGAATGAAAAAGACAGAGTTGGAGCACATTGAAATGAAGTAGATGAACAATAACATTTGTTCTGAACGGTGTGAGCGCGTGGGCATAAAACAAACATTTATTTTCTCAACAATTTGTATGGCTGCCCAAGCACAACATACAAATTGACTTACAGTGCTCTTAACGGATCCGTTATTCGAATCGCTCTAATAGAGAATATAATATGGCTCTCGATGCGCATTCAGTTTGACATGTTCTTCAAAGAGATTTTTATTTGGACCCACTTGAGCTAAGCATTACCACTGTCGTCTTAGAGAGCTCATGTTCATTTGAGCGACTATACTGTGCTCTTAATAAGCGCTTTTAAGTGCAGTGCTATTCAAACTCTCAATAAATTCTTGAAGGGGCGCTATATCAAAGAAGTTCAGTCTTAGGCCGACTTAATGAACAAAACTCCAAATGTATCTCAACAAAGAGAGATTAAAGGTATTTCTTGCACCATCACCAATCTTATGCAAATTATGGCGTCCATGTTGTAACATGAAAATGTAATCGCATTAAATAAATTTAATATCTCATAGTTTTTTAAAGGTAACTCTTAAACCATTTTTTCATTCTCTCACATTACAAATCGAATAAATATCATTTTCTGTTGTAAAATGTAATTAGTCATTTTCTTGTCTTTCAAATGTGGCTATCTTCTAAAAGTAAGAAATTCGTCGGGATTTTAGAATGAAATTTCTCTCGAAGAAATGTATATCTTTTTGAAATTAATGGTTTGAATCCGTCGAAGAAGTGATAATAAATTCCTATAAAAACACAGAACGTTAATAAGTTTGCAATAAAAGCCATTTTCGTTAGAAGCGGCATTAACAAAACTCTCAATTGGCGCGTTATTCTCAACTTTAGGTCTTACGTAATAATGGATGGTCAAATCAAATAACTTAAAACTACAAAAAATGGTCTTTTATACATTATGGAAAATAATATCTATAAAGCTTATTGGAGGTTGGATTAAATAACATATTTAGTAGCATATCTGGATTAAGAGCGCCATATATGTGTCAAGGGAGGTATTCGTGCGGCTTGGGTGACAGTGGAAAAATACCCTGGCCTCAATTGTACATGAGCACGCAGAGGAAAAGGACCGCTCAGTGAAGCGGAACGATATAGAGATTGAGAGAGACACAATTTGGAATAGAGAGCTAGAGAGAGAGAGAGCGAGAGAGGGGAGCGAAAGAGAGAAACGTTACCGAGGAGGCGAATGCTCGAGTTTACAGTAAGAAATCAGTTAATACAAAATTGGTTGGCATTCAAATAATCTCTCCAAACTACGCTTACTGAATCTAAAACCCAAATCACACAATTTTTTTAAAGGGAATAAATAAGACAAATCGCTGCCGCTTTGAAATATCATGAATTTTATATTTTTTATGTGTGCAGAAAACATAAATGAACGCAGTAAATGAACAAAAAAGGCACAGGTCGTTGGGTATAAACAATAAAATTGAGATCAAATTAAAATCTTATTAATAAGAAAAGTGCATGTTTATATGAAAGGAAGTTCCAATCTCACTAATATTACCTCTTTTGGGAGGAAAAAACGCAGCTAAATTTATGTGTTCATATTATTCTTGTCGATACATTTAGGAATCTACTTTTCTAACGAAATCATTTTTGTAATCAAATTTCAGGGTCCGCTATTCCTACTGTCTAAAAAACTTAACTTTGATATTATTTTAAATCTCCATCAAATTCGATTATAAAATACGCGATTAGTAATGACAAATGAGTATATTTTCTAGTGGGCTCTCTTTTTATTCAAAAAAAAAAAAACATCGGTCTTTGTTTGAGGTATCGATCAATATATTACGGAGCGATTATTTTTGGTGAAATTGATTACATATCGATACCGAAAAGTAGCCGATCAAACAAATTCGCTTTAGATGGGGATAGGATAGTTATTAAGATTATAGGATTGAAGCGTAGATAGACAACTTGAAAGCAAATAATAAAATAACAACAGACGTAAAATGAGCATTGAATTGAATGCAATGCGACTGAAAGGTTTAAGAAAATTTATTGAAAAATTATTTTCATGAAAGCACTATCTCTCTCTCTCTCTCTCTCTCTCTCTCTTTCGCTCTAAAAATGTTAATGCTTTTGTAAGCTCATTATGCGACGATCGATTAGTTAATTCTATTTATTCCATTTTGGTAAGCATAACTTCATTATTAAAAATCTCATTGGGCTGGCTCATTCTACAGTTTTAAAATATGTCCTAGCCATAAATATCTACTCGTGTTTTGATAAAACATTAAATTAATTTATGCTATATCTAGTTGCATGATATATGCATCGCACGCACACATACACTCCCTGGCTCGCTATCTATTTCGATACATTAATATGTATAAAATGAATTACATTGCGTGTCTAATGCATTTTGGTGCTATTACATTTCCAACAATCCATTCAATCTCTTCATCAATTGATGTAATTTCGATTTATTTGTGCTGTGTGTTTTTCTCTCTATTTAAATATATGTGAAATTCGTATAATTTGTCAGTTGGAAATCAACATGACGCTCGACAAATAATACGTTGGCAAATAGTGTTAATATTCTTCATCGGAACGCATTCATGGATGAAAACAGATTAATCGAAACAACCAGCGAATTGGAACAGTAAAAAATGAAACAAACTTGAAAGGGCAGGGTGAGAAAAGCTCATTTCAATGGATTACTTGAAACTTGGTAAAGTTGCCGCACTTGCTGGATCCCAAGTTCGAATGATATTGCGTTGGAATGTGCGACTTTTCTGTAAAATCTCAAATCTGAAATCTCAATGAGAGTGCCATCAATTGGCAGAGAGAGAGGGGGGGGGGGGTGGTGTAAGGACGGAGAGAAAATTCGGAAACAGCTTATTCTCTGACTAGCAATTCAATTAACAGGAAACTTCTAAGCTTGAAAGGATTTACCGAACCAAAATGCGTCAGCAAATTCAGCTCTCGCTCTCCAACTTTCGATTGAAATTGAAAGTTATTCATTTTGTGAAATGCAAATTTAAACTTTTATAAATACACAATTTATGTGCGGCAGTAATAAAGCTACAATTCAAATATCATGTATATTTAGTGACAATCGCAACAATATCTCCCTTAATTTGAACTTGGAAATTTTGCATTCATATCAGCGCCCGGCGCACATACACTCACCCAGCCCGATGACATCGAATCACAAGCCAATGAAAAGTCATAACGAAATTCAATTCAATTAGATTTGTTTGTATTTGATGAAAACGAATTTTAAACGATGTTTGTATCAAAAATTAAACTTTTATATATGTTTCTTCAATTTATGATGTGTTTAGTATGTTATCTGCTGAATTTGCTCACTCTTTCCCTCACTGTGCCAAGTGTGTGCATGTGCATGCTCGTTAATAATGAGAATTTCTCTCTGACAACTTCGCAATCGGAGTAAATGTTTGCAAAGTAAATTTGAATCTAGTAATTAGTAGAGGAAGCTGCAACGAGGGAGTGTGAGTGGATTGGCGAACGACATTAAGACAATCATAAAAATATTATTATTCGTTTTTAATGCAAATACATTTTGTGAACTTTCTTTTTTGTCCTACTCTAATTATTTTGGGCAAATTGCAACAGAACTTAGCGGAATAATTGATGCACAATTTCCGAGTCTAAGCTCTACGTGTCAAACATGGTAAAATATAATATTTGTTCTGAATTGAAGCGATCACGAAAACTGTTCAAATAATCATTGAGTAGCTGCACCAAATACAAATGTCATCTGATTTAATACACAGCTCAAGGTGTGCCAGTGAAGTAGCAATATTTGGATTGACGAACAAAATCATAAGCGTCGTAATATAAAAAATTTCTTGGCCAATATTCTTGTTTTTTATTCAATGATGATAATTAATATACAACGCATTAGCAAAATCTACAAATAACATTCTCGACATATCTAAATAGCGACGAAGACCATGGCGTACTTCGAATATCTAACGGCTATTTTCTATGAATGAATTCGCTCAGATTGTATGTGACTCGAATGCGTTTCGAATAATTATCGAGCGAAATGCTTAAATAGCATTTATATATGTACATTTGGTATAAAAAAATAAATAAAATAAAATGTAGAAGCAAAAAAGTGCTTCATATAATTAGAATAAAGCGGCAACCATTCAATCATAATTGGATGAGACGTCTCAAAAGTTCTTTCAAACACATTGAAAAATGTGAATTCGAATGGAAATCGTGACCAACGTTGAAAAAACCAAAAGACGGAAAAAGCTCGAGTGAAGCACAGAGGGGACTTGAAATTGATTAGACTGCAAAACAATCCAATTATTTTGTTCCATTGTTGTATGACATTCCAATTTTTGGATTCCATCTCTGCTTCTCTGCCTTTATCTACCGTTTAGCTGCCCTTCTTTTATTCCGAGTGAAATGCTATTGAAACAACAAATAAATGCTTTTGGCTGCGTTTAATCTTGAGATTGGCAAATTGATTGATATGGATATGAGAGTGAGAGCTCTAATGGCAAACAAAATATGCAACTTCTATTGAAAATCCACATTGGCCGCACTCAATATGTGACTTGACTTGACTGGATTACAAAATGCATTCAGGCATGCACAGCATACGGAACACAAGCTAATCGCATAGAGCCGTCGTGCACTTTATTCAATGGGTTTGAAGATGTTTTTGTACATAATATATCCTCAGAGACTTATTCATTTCATTATATGCTGTTGAATTTATGTATCTGACATAAGATAAATTAATTTAACCAGCACATGATTGAAAATTACTGCTTCGTGGGTAGCTGATTTGATCGGTAAATATTCTCACGAATACATCTCTACTGTGAGTAATTTTTTTTTTCTCACCAACAAATGCTCACTATTTTTGCAGTCTAAACAAAAAATTGAATTCTTTTATATTTTTTGCATTTTTTGAATCTCACACATCCCATTGTATCCACGCTTACGTTGATGCAGAGTGCTGTCTGAAATTCTCAACTGTTTTGATGAGGTACACACATTTAAAGCGGCAAAATCAATTTGCCTGAAAAGGGTAACACTCCTCCGTGTGCGTATGGTTGTATGTCACCATGCTGATATGAGAAATGACACATCTATTTTCATTGCATCGATTGTCTATTCATCGCAAAATTCATTAGTGTCACCATAAGATCGTATCCATTAATGTCAACAACAAAGTTTCGATTTGATCGGCAATAACAATTGCGCAACTTGAAAATGTGGCGAGAGAGCTGGAAAATGATGAATCAATTTTTTGTTTGCAGGCACATGCGAGAGGCAGTGTTTATGTTTGTGCATCAACGGTGCCAGTGATTTCGAATGATTTCAAGTTGACAGCAGCACATGAATGAACACGATCCATTGGCTTCTATCAAAGAACTGATCAACATATGCAAATGTTTTACCACAAACCAAATTGACCTCGGAAAAACCGCATAAATGAAGGTTTCGCCAAAATGATGGGTATTCTCATCTTGCTGATGATTCACCGAACTATTCAAATAAAGTTTGGATATATTTAGCAAACTCATCAAACATAAATGGAATGATAAAAGAATAACGGAGATGTTGTGATTTCAGTGTGCAGCCTTAACGCGGTTTCTCCAACACCCCCCCCCCTTCCCCCTATCTCTCTCTCTCTCTCTCTCTTTCTTCCATTGTAATTGTTTCACGTTTTTTTGTACCGACAACTTATCCCAATCTATTTTTCAATATGTCATGTCATCAATCAATTCGCACTGAATTTCAATCATTGTGATAAATCAATGCACAGATAGATTCATGATTTTCTTAGGAATATTAATTTGAAATAGAAAAGCCCATTGTTTGATAGTTTGATATAAGACGTATTTTTGAACAAATATGTCCATATTGATTGAAAGCAAACATATGAAAGCTCTAAGTACGAGCGAGGGAGGTAAAAGGGGGAGAGAGAGAAGGATTACGCGAAGAAACAGAGGAAGCCGATTGAGAATTTATTATCTGGGAATTTCGATTGGTACCATACCTAATGACACTGAATTGCAATCAAGCTATTCAAAAGCGTCTTAATCAAAGATTAATGTACCTATAATCATTTTATGGGTCATTACATAAGCAACACAAGTTTCCGCAATGATATATGAAACGCTCAGTAGAACCGTAAATCATTTGAAAACAATGTTCGAAAATAAAGTGCGAAAATATAATGCGAATAAAAGTAGTCAACACATTTGTTATGCAGTTAAATGAAACAAGGAGAAGCTCACTTGTTTCTTTTTTTTTCGCCCAATACTGTTTATTTGATTCTTCAGCACAACATATTTTCAATGCTACTTTTCGCACAAACAGTCCCGTGTGAAAATGTTGGGACCAAAATGGCTAGATTACAGTTAAAAACGAAAACAGCTAAAATCGACCGACACATGTGAATTTATGCGACTTTAGTCGATTTCCAGCAATTTAGCCATCTGAATGTGTTTCAAAGTGATAATAATCGACTGACTCTCAGCCGCTTAAAGTTGATTAATTTTCATAGAATTTCTAATAACCAGTCAGTCACAAATTTTTCATATGGGATAGCTACTACGATCATTTGTTACGAACTCATGAGACAAACAATCGTGTTGTACTTAGCATGAAATCGACGTAATTAATATGAAGAATAAAATTGTCCAACGCTTAGCGGTAATATAGAACAAATAGCCTTTTCTCACTTTTGCGTACATGCGCCATTTGAGTTCCTTTTTATTGTTCAACCAATTTTGGCATAGTTTTTCTCGCATTATTACGTTTGCATGCAATCATTTTGAAACACACATGATATATTTAAACTGCTTAGCGTCTCAAATATATGTACATATGTATGTGTTGAAATAATTCAAAACAATAGCGAAGTAGCTGATGAGATGGCATAGCCATAACTTGAATTATTAATGTTCTGAAACATGAACCATGCGTAGGCAAGGGGATGTTTCCGGTTTCTGCCCAAGCTATTGGAGACTCCCCAAGTCATTTGTCTTTATCCCCTGGAAGTTTGGACCATGCCCACGTCTAACGTAAACTATATAATCATCGATATTGTACTTTGCAATCGATGAGCCTCTTTTAAGCTTGTAGGATGTATCCTATTCTTGAAATATCTATATTGTTTCGCAATTTTCGAGGCAATTTGCCAATTCGATCCACTTTATTACGGCAGCACCGAGTCAAACAGCGCACACACACAAATAAAAAGAATTCAATAAATGAGCGAAAGAAATAGAGAATGGTAGCGAAAATAATGTACAGATGAGTTTGTGTATGAGTGAGGCGTATATCGTCCAGCTAGAAATTACCAAAAAAATTGGTTATTGATTCGATAAACGCTTAAGTGCTTATTCCTCATTCCATATGCCACGTCCCGCACATAATCACATTATAGACGCTTACAGCGATGTCATTGGGGCAGCGGAGTAGAATATGATACGGTAATTTTTTGAAATTTACGACGTATCATATTGTCGTAAGTGGATATTATGAGATACATTCTACTGAGAGAGTGAGTGTGTGCCTGGGTATTATTCGAAGCGATTTCTGAAGCGTGTGCTCCCGTGTAGAAATATTTCGACTGAGTAGACAGTCGACTAATTTGGGACATTTTGGCTGACATTGTCCAGCTAACAACTACAAGCAACTAACTACAAAATGTTCCAAATTCTGACTCTTTTCCATACAAAACTGAAAATTATAGCCAGCTATAATCGTTTGCTGTCATTTACATTTGGCTGACTGTTAGTATCTTTATTTTCACACGGGTATCTATCGGTTTATGGCAATAAGAAAACTAAAATGAATATTGAGAATCTGCGATAGAGCGATATGCATTGCGGTGCCTGTCGTATGTACGCTATGTATTGAGACAATTCATTCGGCAAAGCCTTTACTTATATGCCATTAGTATGTAGCTAAGAAAACAACTATGATCCATTTAAGCACGATAGGTAACTCAAATTGTTGTTTTGCTACCGATATGTGTAATGATGTGCTCTTCAATCTTCGAGCATCAATTTGGATCTCGCTCTCGTTTTCGCTCGCTCCCACACGGATTCCAATTTTCCTATCATCTTTTCTCTAGATTAATGTTCGGTGAGTGTTGAATGCTGTGCGTGACGTAAAATAGGTTTTCGTCTCGTACGTGAGCCATAATATTTAGTCAAAGTTTTATATGATTTATTTTCTCGATGACACTGATATTGCTAGCGCGCTATATCGGCTTATTCCATATTCATACGCATTGTTCACATCGAGCAGCAATATTGGCTGGTCGTAAATTATTTAAACGAGAGAACACAAGCGAGAAAGAGGCGGGAGAGCAAAAGAGAAAGAGAGCGAACAATGTTCGCATTATTGCGAATAGGGACATGACCAATATAATAAATCATAAAATAAAATTCAATCCATTGCGGTGCCGTATCTGGCCCTGATGTCATCCAGGACCAAACATTATTTTGCCGCCTCAAGAAATAAAGGAATTATGAAGATATGTTTTCTCCATAAAAAAAGTATGTATTTAATCAAAACTATCATATTTGATCAATTAATAGATATTTGAATATAAGCATCATTGGTGGATTAATGAATGCGGAACGACACGCTTTCATATTTGCGAATTTTGTTCGAATTTCATATATGAAGGGTTGAGAGTGAAAGTGACCAAAGTGATCTCACCTCCTGCTCTTGTTCATAAACATTTCCAGCAGCGAGAAAAGGAGGTGAGATTACTTTGGACACTTTTACTCTCAACCCTTCATATATGATTATCGTCAAGTAATTCCTTTTCGATTTGAATAACAGAAAGGCTACAAACTGTTAGACGAATTTCTAGGGGGTAGATACGAGACTCAAACTCGTTCGGATCTTAAAAGATGCAAATAATTTGTTTATAATTCACAAGATTCGTTAAAATTCATAGGGATTGGAAGTGATTTAAAAAGATTTGAATATTCAAATGATTTAGTCGACAGATCTGCCATCTTGATCCGACCAGATTCACAAAGGTTCAAAAAAATTCGAATTGATTTGAATCGACTTGATTTATGTAGGGATTCTAATAGAATCAACATGATTTGAAATGATTCCTACACTATTTTTTTCAAGATGTCAATAAATTTGGATAGAGCTCAAAAGTGGATTGTGAAACCAAATATTTTGAAATTGAAAGTGGTTTGAAATTGGATACTGGTGACATCTCGAAGTCGCTGCTGCTCTGCTGCCCTCACGCTCAGTCCTTGCTTTGCATTTATCATTGATTTAGCTTGGTAAATAAAAAAATAATCATTCCGTCCGAAATTCGGTTATGTTCGAGTTTTCGAGAGATTTAATAAATTTCTTTCAATGGTTAATCGGCAATGATGTCATTTTGAAATTCATTTGAGTCTCTTTTCTCCACTATTCACTTTTTTTCAAGCTTTTTACGATTTTAAAATTCAATTGGTTTCAGAATATTGCATACAAAGGTGAAAATTTCATGTTTGTTACTGTTTTCTTCAAAACGGTCATCAGGTAATTTTAAAGAAGCATCAATAATGATAATGAATCGAATTTTTCGCTTTACTGCTTCTACTATTAGTATTCATATCTCCATCGACAGCTTCGGAGACTCTTCGAATATGGGGTAAAATGTATCGATATGTTCATTTCATATTGTCGCAGTTATCCTAAATGTTCCAAACACAGAATGAAATTCATTGAAAAGTAACTGTGAAACAATATTTATTCGTCATAAAAAGTGAAGCCGAATTATTATCTTCAACATCTTCAAGTTTTCTTGAATTCAAATAATCGTTTTGAATAAGTGGATTTGTATTGAACATTGATTCCTGGTTGAACCCTTTCTTTTATTTTGATTAATGCATCATAAATTTGCGGAAAATGTCAACTAAGAAATTTCGTTGCTACTGCTCGACAGCGTGTATCAGACATAGTTATAATCAAGATGATTGCTTTGGAACCATGTGCATGTGTTCGAAGTGTTGCTCAACGTTTGGGCAAACCAGAAAAATAGTTAAAATGATATTGAAAAGTAGCCATGATCCAGATACGACAACGTGTTTCAACTCGAAACTTATTCAATCTATTAGTTGGGAAATAGAGACGTTTACAAACTTGGAATTTGGTGACGGCAATTCATACATTTTTGCCCGTTCTTTTTTTTTCGCAAAGTCACTCAATATCAAAAAAATACCCGTCAAGAGCAGCAGCAGCAGCGGCAACAGCATGAAAGATATATAGAACGAAGTGAAAGCTTAAAATAGAGTGTTTTATATTGCAAACATTTTTATGTTTAACATATGTCTGTGTTTCGAAGTTTTTTTCGATTTTGTGTAAAGACTCTCATCGCGTGTGTGTGTGTGTGTGTGTGTGTGTGTGTGTGTGTGTGTGTGTGTGTGTGTGTGTGTGTGTGTGTGTGTGTGTGTGTGTGTGCCTTTTTTCCTACCCAAATGGATGCACCACTTAAAAAGTATGCCACTTTGTGCCAGCTACTAGTAAATAATTGTACCATTTATTGCAAAAACCATCACTTTGTGTTTATTTAGACACAAGTCCAATGAATCATTGCATTTCGTTGTACTTAATATGCATGTATATTGGTGAGATTGGAAGCAGCCTGCAGCCAACCACACTACTGTCAATTCTATTAAATGCAATACTTGTGCCGCAGCAACTTGTGTGTGTTTCCCGGGTGTATGGTGTTCAGCGCTGCATTGAGCGCCATCTCAATTATTTCAATTGCCAATAAATTCATTCGTCCGAAATGTATTTAAGTGGCATACATTTTTGAACAATACACAAATGCACTCGTTCTTTAGAGGGAAAATGAAGCAGCACAATTGTGTATGTGTGTCCTCCTAAAAATTGGTTTTAACAGCAAACTCCGAATTTGCATACTCTCCTTTTGAGCTCTCCAATAGATGTGGACCGCTATTACATCAAGCATGTTTAATATTTAATTGGTTATAATGGAAGCCATCGTGCCAATTTGCGAAGTAAACCGCACTAATAATGCATTACGCTTGAAGCTGAAACTAAGTGCTGCCTCATAATTTTTTTGTTGGAGCAATTTAATGTTGCCGCCAGATGTAAGCGATGCCTCTTTTACATTGAGAGAACATGCACAAGATGAATGCATGTTTGTAAAAATGTCATGGGAGCAAAGAATTTGTAAACAATTTTCAACGGTGTTCCGCTGCCAAAAAATGAGAAAATATAATTCCAAGTTCTTTCTCTTTACGCAATCTTCTCCCCCTTCGCCTTCCTCTCCGTCACCAATCTGAAATTATGGATATGCAATGTTCATTCATTGTGAGTAAAAACAAATGAGCTTTCGAAAAATATCAAATTTTTCCACTTCTGCTCGAAAAAAATGGTATCGAACCTAGGAGGTACATGTGAATTTTAGATTCATAAGGATTCATTGACACTTGAGCAATGATTGTAGAACAAGATCTAAACATGTTTAGATTCGTGTCTACCCCCTGGTATCGAACAAAGTCTAAGTACTGGCTATTTATGTAATCAGCAGCTATGTTTCGGTGCCGTAAAGAGCGACAAGAAATATCAATTATTCTGTATCGGTGTAGAATGTTGAACACTTGAAATTTACATTACTCTCAATATTCAAGTGAGTTTGACGTGCTAGGCAAAAGTTTTTTTTCGGTCTGTTTTCATCATCTCCATTATTTTTAGATACGCATTCAGCGCACTTATTATGTATTGCGATTACTTGTGCATTGATTTGTTCTCTCCCCGCAGAAGAGAGAAAAATATAAATATGAATACGAATGGGAGAGGAGAATTATTGATGAGACCTCTGCTCAGAACACATATAAGTGAAAAAAAATTAAACAAATTTGAAGTGAAACCCACGCAATTGTTTTAAATTTGAACACACAATTTTTTTTTCTTTTTTTTTTTTTAAGTTAAATCACTGAAAAATGTGTTGTTGAAGAATTTTCAATCTTAATGTTTCAATTTAAAAAAATGAATGAGATGTTTCATTTAGAGTTTATTTGCAACTTATATGTGTTTTAATGGAAGATCTTATTATTATTCCCACTCGCAAAGAATCACATTTGTGATATTTGACATTCCTATTGGTGAAATTCCAAATTGCTATTGAATATTACGATCCACAAAATAGTAATGGTGGTAATCTGTCATTTCACCAATAGGAATAACAAATATCACAAATTTGATTTTGTGTGAGCACTAATTCATATGTACAAACGACGCTTCGATACAAATAATAGATTACGCATGATAATGTTACATTTGGTCTTGGAAACTTAGGTAACTGATGACTGATGATTCAAATGTTTTTAACACAATTTAAACACCATACATTTTGGAAATGGTATCGGGTAAGACTCGACGTGGGTGTATATCGTTCTCGCGCTATAAGACATAGCTGGTAATATGGCACTGCGCTGTCGCTTGGAAAAGTGGCTAAAGTAATAATTTAGTCTCGATATTATGGTTCATTGCTTCACTTTACCTTGATAATACTTAACATAATAATGAATGCATTGCATGCGAATGCCACTCGGTAGACACACTCACTTGCTCCGCAATCTACCATGATTTCGATTCATGTATAGCAAATTATTACATCAAGACATCAAAACGTTGAACGACGGTACGCATACGATAAGATCACTCATTTTACTCACATTGAACGCCATTGTGTGCGCTTTACGCTCTAATTCTATGTTCTATCTCTTTCTCCGGCTGTGTTCATTTCTCTGCTTTCAGTGAATTACATACAATTTCAACCTTTATAGACAGAAAATATTGAGCGAATGTTAAGTTGTGCCTTTTACAAAACCGTTTCATGGAAATCACTTGATATTTTTCCAGAGGTTCTTTCCGTTGACATTAAGATGGTTCTTTGCCTTGGCGCTGCAAAGTTTGCATAATTGATTCTCGCGGTGGGATATGGATAATAATTAACTATTATGTCGACTGCATCGATGTATTCATTTCTCTTTAATATCCAAGAATAATCGAATTGAAACACATCAAATTTTCTAAACAGTTCTCTCTTTCTCAAGAAAGAGAGAGTGAGAGAAATACGTCGTTATGATTTGTGTGATCTTCCTAAAGCAAAGAGTGGTGACGATGGCCACAACTTAGTTTCAACAAAATTATGCCTGTGAAATGCATTTTAGCTGCGGCAAAGCAAGGTAGGCGAAGCAAAAACGATGAGAGAGCGAGCATAATCGCGAGCGCGTCTCGGTCTCGATTAATAAAATAATTCTTGTCGTTGGTACTGTATGCCGTTATACACGAAGACACTTAATGCCAATATTTTACATACGCGAACTGCATGCTGTTGCTATGCACTTGAGCAAACATGCCACATATTAAAACAACTTATTCACATCAGCGGTGCTTGGAAATAGCTGTACGGGAATATTTTATGTGCGTTACGCGTTAATTCAACTAGATCTAATTTATTTGCTCATTAAAATACATTAACCTGGTACATATTGTGTAAATACATTTGAACAATGATTTTAGAACAAGATTCTAGCCGGATTCTAGCCGCAGAACGGATGCTCTGTCTTCCACCACTGGTACGATCCCTAAGAGTGTTCTTCTCTTTCTCTCTCTCCCGTGTGTGTGGTTGCAAAAATGGGTACGGATGTAATAAAAATCCGTTAGCTTTTGCCAAAGTTTACAATGCATGAGAACATATTTTATATTGCAGAAGCACGAGGACACTAATAGCACACACAAGAATCTGTGAGAGCAAAATGGAAAGTAAAAATGAGCTATGCGAACAAAAGCATTGAACTGAGTTTATATAATACGGTACATAAAGCACGTATAATGAAAATTTCGTGTGGGAATGTTTAAACTTCGAAAAGGGAATAAATCACGGGGTAAATCGCTAATAGTGTGCTTGGAAGAAATAACAAATAATATATTCGAATAGCGTTAGTTATAGCGAAGCACCCAAAATAATAATAGAGTATTGTATCTCACTTACACTCATTTCTTCCTTCATATTTTGCATTTTTCGCTGCTTCAGGGAGAGCCGTGTGAGCGAGATACAATTTGCCGCTATTATAATGAGTATACTGTTGCTGTGCCGGTCGAGTCGAATATAATATTTGCTATTTCTTTCTAGCACAATATCAGTAAAATGCCCCATGAAATAAACACATAGAAAGGCACAACGCAGTTGACGGCGAAACAGAAAAGCGAAAAGATAAAACACAGAGTTTTGTAGAAGAAAACACAAAGAACAAAAAAGACGTCGTCATCGTTTTGAGTTATATTATAATTGAGAACATCAAATTTACATACACCTAGATTGAATCTACGGATATTTCAAGTAGCACAATGTCTTGATAGCTGAGAAAGATACACTTTCTCTAGAAAAAGAGAGGGAACAAGAGACACACTTTGGCATAAACACACGCTGCAGTAATTGACATGATTGGTTCAACTTCATGTTTTATCATTTTCCTGCGAGCGAGAGTTTTATTCATCGTTCATTCTTTCATTTGGCCGAAGTGATATTTTGCATACTGACTCAAGAAGGGAAGAAGAAAGATGTCGATTTTTTTTCAGAGAAAAAATTGCATTATTGTGCGCTGTCATTGCGTAAAGTAATTGAATCACACAAGTATTCTGACCGTTTTCTTTTGAAATCCGTGCTGAGCGATCGAATTCAAACACATGGTTCCAAATAAAGAATGCATTTTCTCTCAACTTCAATTGTATTTATTTATTCTAAGCTGGCTGAATATTGTATGATACATTCAGAGCATTCCACACGTTTGAAGTACCGACAACGAGCATCATGACAATAAATCTTCAATCCGAAACAAATGTGCGTTCACATGCTGCGTGCGAAACTTGTTCTTTCCTGTGTGTTGTTGTTTTTTCATATTGTTGCTGTTCGTTTCTCTTTTTCTTCGTACTAGACGCCAGTCAGTGGCAGATCTTTTCTCTGCCCTGGCCAACATTCTGTCAATGTTCACACGCACGCAGTCATAAATTGCATATACGCCAATATGTTTCATTGAATGCTATGGCTCAGTTGTTGTATGTGTGGATATGTGATAACCCATTTCCTATCTCAATATACCGTCTTACTGCTATTTATTGCCCAGTTTGTTGGAGCAAATGACGAGGTTTTTTTTACTTTTCCGCACACGCCACTGTGTGTGGTAAAAGTATTGCGATCGGTCCAAAAAATTCAAAACGCCCGGAATAAGTTTTCTGTGCGTTTTGAACCTAGAAAAAACGATTGCAACCATTCCCGGAGCAATTTTTTGTCCGTGTGTGGTACGTTGTCCGTTGTCCGTTGTACGTAAAAATTTGTTAACACGATAACTCAAAAAATTGATTTCAGAATTGAACAAAAATGTACACACACATTTGTCTTCATTAGGAATAGAAACCTATTAATTTTCAGCCTAATCGGATAATTTTTTCGGGTAGCTCTAGTGGAGTCGAATCAAAAAATGGGCTGTTTTTCAATATAATTACGAAAAATTTGTATGGGGACTATGACTATTTCGCATTGTATCATTATGAAACTTTTTTTATGAAAAAAATGAGGCATGCAAAATTTCAAGTCATTCCAATGAGATTCAGGACTACCTCCCCTGTAAAATTTTCGATTTTCGGGGTCTTCTCGGGGTCGAAACGAAAAATTTGTATGGCAGCTATCTCAAGTTTACATTGTAACGAATTGAAACTTTCAGAATATTATTTTCTATGTTTTTCAAGTCATTCTGATGAGATTTAAATCCAGCTCCCCCACAAAATTGTCAATTTTCGGGGTCAAAATTCAAATCAATAAATTGGATGAAGTATTTGTGATTTTCTAACCTGTGTTTTTTCATCAGTTTGAATGCTCATGCTGCTACCGAAAGTTATACAGTTACATAACATAAATGTAGAACCATATCTATCGTTGGCATGAATTGAAAGTTCACATCAGAGTGAACTAATTCGTAATTGTTATCACCAATTCAAAAATAGAGAACGTTGAAGTAAGAATTAGGAACTGAGATGTTTATTTGTTTCTATATTAAAATTTAAATTTAAATCACATGATGTGTAATGACTCGAAACTCGATCTCATCGTAATGACTTGAAATTTTCTGTGATTTATTCTCAAAGTTGCATGATGATTCGGTAAGAAATAAACATAAATCCAATACAAATGAGTAGCAATCAATGAAAAATGCGTAAGCCCGAACAATTTCGGGAAATGTGCGGAAAAGTTAGTTTTACGTACGTAAGAACATTTATTTTTCTCGCCCTCCAGTTCGTCTTCATTCACGAAAAATGTGAAATTCGTCATATTGCTGCTGTAACGTCTCTCAAATAAAGTTTACATACTAAAAATACCGCCCTACGATCTTTTATTCTAAGCGCACGATTGGATCAAGCACCCACACACTTTTCGAAGCATCTCTTTATGATGCGGATTTTCTATGACTTGTGCGGGTCAAATGCCTTTATTTATTATTATATAATAAAAAAGAATTATATGAATGGGAAGAAATTGGACCGTAAATTGATAAACATGCATTTAGGGGATTGCTCCCTATTTGTTCGACGGGTTTGATGATGATATGGAGAGCGTCAGATGCAAGCATTCACCAAACGAACTGGAGCAACAGTTACCAGCCAATATTATGGAATAACAGTGAAGAGGTATTCTGCTTATTATTTAGGAAAAAAAATTGCTCCTATTTTGTGTATGAATTGAATTTTCTTGGGAATAAAAGTAAGATGACTGCTCTAAATCCAATTGCAATTGAAGAGGTGAAGAGGTGAGGACTTTTTTGACGAAAAAAAAATTACTCAGTAACAGTATGGTTTTTCTGTGGCTCATGCTGCTTCAGCCTATCACAATCAAAAATGGATTTACTCATCAAATCTTAAAGCCGATGAAATTGTGCGTGGAATCAAAAATAGACACATTTCGGATAAGTCAGAATATTGGATGTTCGAATCGTCGTCCATCGGATTTAGAAGCAATTTTCTCTTTTCATAGCAGCCATTCGTATTCATTGGCGAAAAACTAGCCAATATTGAAACGGCGACCATTTGATCAATATTTTTGGAGTGCTCGACTTGAATACAGGATTTATAGACTGATTTGCATCGGTAAATATCAAACAAATGCACGCTCGACGAAAGCCAAAGCTTTTGAAGCAACAATAAAGAAATTGTAACACACATTCAATACACTTTTATAGCTCACTCAAATTTCCAACATAATCACGAATCAATGTGATTATATTATTACATGACTCAACGTAAATAACGATCGCTAGCAAAATTCCATCTATATCTTGGAAAGTTCAATAGACGAAGCAAATATAAACTTCAAATAAAAGAAGCAAATAAAACGAAGAGCAGCTACGAGAATCGAATCAACCAAATCCCAATCAAACAGATTGAATACATATATACCTGTACACATTTCCGCAAATACACCAAAACAAAAGATATGGCAAATAAAAACGAGAGAAATTTCATTCAACCTTTCAACACATTCTAAAAAAGTGGGATATTCAGAGCCGATGAACCGTATATTGGTGGTAGCAATGATGCTATTCAATGTTGCTTTAGGAATACACAAAAGTGCACCACTGCTGTTAATCGCATGGAAAAGATAATTAATTTTTTTTATTTATATATGAATATGCAAAACTGATTTAACACTAAAATAGCTTTGCGACCATCAACAACCGATGACGCGCAAGAAGACATTGTAACAATTAGTTTACATTAACATATATGAACCGTCTTGAATGGTTCGTTTCGCTCTTATATACAGAGTTTACCAATTCAGAAGGTGGTTCTTATCTACGAATAACTTTTCTACAATAGTTTGATTTACAAGGAAATTCAATCTCTCAAATGAATCGAATGACAGAATATATGCACATGGGTACTAATCGCAGCCGATTTTAACCGATATTCGACACAAGGACCAGGAATAACATTTCCTGTTGTCTCATCGGGTGCAATCGGATGATTCTCGCGAGAAAATTTACCGTTCAACATTCATTATGTTCAGCGCGTAAGCCCGTTAAGTTGTCCGTTGATTACAACAATACAATGGGAATCGACAAACTCATTAGAGTTGCTCTGCATTGTTCAGCAATAAGTGGATTTTAATCTTCTTCCAGATTTTCGATTTCATGGCTCATTTTTGGACCTGGCGGTGCCAAAGTTTAAGCTGTTAATGAAATGCGTTTATACCGAGCAAAGGTGAATCAGCGAATAAACATAGAGACTGAGGTTTTGATGCGTTTCGTTTGTCTTATATTTTTCTATCTCTGTGTATCTATCGGTACATGGGGGTATTTTTGTGAAGCTGTTTAAACAACAAGACAGAGGAAATCAAATAAATTCCATTTCCTTTTCCATTTATAGCGGCAGCCGGCGAACAAATACATAAATCGATAAATCAATGTGCACTTCAGTGTCCGTTTTTTCTGTGTGTGTTACTTCATCGTTTGTCATCGTCGTTGTGGCGATGGTTGTCATTGTTGTCACTATCGCCTTTTCCGCCTGTACCGGTGTGCCGTAGCATCGTTTTAATCTTTGTCTTCCATCATAACTAGTCTCTTATTGAGTTTTCGTAACTAAATTGAAAAAATATTTTCTTTCATTGCTCTTTCCCTGGGCGAAGAAATGTAAAATAAGTTGAATGACAATTTTGTTTTACAGAGTGAGCAACACGGAAAGCTAACGCGATTGATTATTCATCGAGTGGCGTTCCGATTTTCTCTCGATCTCTGAGAAAAAATATCCTTTTTTTCTTGTCGTTCCAATTTATTGGCAGCTCATCTAAAGAGTACAGGTGAAAAATGCATACACGTCACTCCTATTTCACTTTTTTCACTTGTGCGTTGATTTGGAGGAGTGCCGTGCGAACTGAACAATTGGGAGGAACATGTGGGCAAAGTTTGACGGTGGAATAATAGCGAACATACCATTTGGCTAATAAATCAACGCCAAATTAAAGTCAAGGCATTAGAATTGCAACCGTTTGATCTGCTGCCATGCTGGTTTTTATGTATTCAAATTCCATGCAACGAACCGGGCGGGAACAGAACGCACGCTCTCCTCTCTCTTGAGGAAATGAACAAACGTAAAAAGGAACGAGCGGATTGCATGCGTTGGAACAGATCTTCATTTTTACATTGTGATTTCTTTTCGATCAATGGTAGAAAATTTTAATTAATTTACTTGCTGCACATCATAGCCGCCGCAGGAGACTGTGTCTATCTGCATAAAGCATTCGGCCAATACCTCATGCTGTTGATGAAACAAACATTCAAACGAACAAATAAACACCATCATCGTCATGGTCATCGTCATCGTCATAATTCACACACGCATTCTCGTTCTCTCGCACGCGACATAATTCAGTTGCATTGCAAACGTTCATTGAGTACGAGATTATGGCACCTTATTTACCATTCCATTCAGCTACAAAAAAAAACACTTTTTATCATCAATTTAATTACGAAAATCATTATATTACATTTTACGCACCATACACATTGACACGAAAGAAAACAACATGTAAAATTATAAAAGTTTTCTTTCGAACCAAAACTTGTTCTTCAATTTGAAAATGAATGTTGAGGAGTAAGTTTTACCCCGCCATTGAAAATGACTTTCCACTAGATGTTTCAACGACTCAACTCTGTGCATTCGATTTAATTGTTGTATAATTTGCTGCAGTACTTGAAAAGATGTGAATAACCTGAACTTTATAGTGCAACTAATGCAAGAAACTTTGAACAATCAACTTTTTAATTTTTTTTGCTTACCTGAAAAAAATTAACGAATCGCGGAAAAAGTACTGTTCTCCATATAATCCACATTTTTTGCAAACTTATTTGATTTCAATTCCTTTTTTTCGTATTTTTTTCAGTTGAGTTTTATGCTCTAATTAAAACCAAGCAATAATTAACATCTTCTCTTTCCGGAATTTCCTTGCCAACAAGGGCATACAAAACTTTCAGTGATTTTAGACACTAATAAAGTGCTTTTTTATTTATTTTTGACTTCCAATGCCGAAAAAATTTCGTCAAACATTTTCAATTATTCAAAAGTTATGTGCTCCAAGGAGTTATGGATAAATTCAGAGAAGAGAGAGGAAGAAAGAAAGAGAGAGAGAAAGAGAATGCTTTCCTTCTAATTTGGGTAAAACAACTTAATGACGTTTTTGCACACCGCGACAAAGAGGAGGGGAGGCTTTTATTCGCAATCATTTTTCATTTCCAGCAAATAGGCAAAGTAGTTTAGTTAACTCAATGATTTATAAGTGCATGATTCCAAAAATGCAGCCCGTAAGCCGTAGAAAAGAGTGCGGGCAAGATACCAGGAGCAGACGAGAGAGAGAGAGAGAGAATAACCAGAAAGTTTTCCAAAACGAAAGGAAGTAGAAAAATTTCAGAAATTACTTTATGTATCTCGCTGGTTTATATTTTTCGATTGAATAGATTCTTCAAGCAATCACTCATATTGGATGTTAAGAGCAATGAGCACTTAGGAATACGCGTTTGTGTAACGATGGATCAGTAATTATGCACAACGAAGAAACCAAGTTGAATGTAAAATCGATTCACATGTGTGAGCTGCTGCTGCTGGTGGATGTATGTAAATGACTAATTCACATGCTGTGCCAAAGGTTGCTGCATTTTGCTGACACGATTTTCGATCATCTTCTTGAATTAATTTGTAAATGAAGAAACGTTTTGGTGAACTATTTCGTGCAACATTGCAAAGTGAAAACATGATAACACAAATTCGGGAATGTTTTATATAGTGCAATTGTTATTATTAGCGAATACAGGATAAACAAGTGAACCGAATTGAAAATGCTGGATTTGCATGACATTATCAGTTGGAAGAGAAGCGGAATACCGTCTATATTAATGCATATATCGATGCATCCCATTCTACGTGTTAATACGATCAAAAATATTTGCGTTCAAGTGTTTAATGAGTGTCGCTCGTTTGCAGTTATCAAGAAAATGTATGCAACATACACCGGGAAGTAAGTTGCGTGCAATACGACGTGAAGTTGGGATGCATGCACATTGTTTGGATTCTAATTGGGCACACCATTCACTCTCTTTCCCTCTCTATTACACGCCATTCTCATGCAAATCGATTGATTGGTATGGAATGTTAAACATATTTCCCGAGCGTAAGCTATAATTCTGTTCTCATACAAAACGCATTAGAACCGTAGACTGTATATAGAGCTCGAATTGTGTTCGAGGGAAATAAATATATAGAATTTTGTGCCTATGAAATATTTTCGTGGTAGAAATTTACTAAAAAAGCTGAAATATTACCTTTTGAAAGTGGTGATTTGATGGAAATGAGCTGTCGGGGTGGTGGTGATGGGATTTTGTTACAGTAATTCGTGCTAAAGATGCCTCAATAAATGTGTTGATCCTCAAATTACGTCAATCTTGTAGAAATAAAACACAATTTCCGAAGCACGAACTACACTTGCGGAGTCGTAATTATAATTTTTTTGTTCTTATTCTTGTATATTGAATTACTTTGATGTTTTCAAGTTTTGAATGCGTTTTTCGATTGCAAATTCCGCGCACAGAACACAACAAAATCAGCAGAAAATTTGAAATTTTCTCACCACATTTCTCTATTATGCACACACAGACACACACACAGAAAAAAGTGCAGCTGCAATTAAAATGACTCACGAGATTTCTGTTCAAGAGCAATCATCAAGTGCAGAAAGTACATGGCCGCCCGTTTTTTTTTTCTCGTGTATTTTATTCACAGTAATCGCTGCAACTACTAAAAAAGTAAATATGCTCAAGTGCAATGTGTACATATAAGCTTAAATCGTTCCTTGGGAATGGCAGTCACAAACACGGCTAACACAATCACCTTAAAAAGCGCAATCTGCGTGTATATATGTTGTTGTTTTTTTTTCTGAATTCTCTCTATGTGTGTATGTTTTTTCCCTTAACTTCTTCTAGTGTTCCGCTTTTGGCCTTCTTCCTTTTTTAACAGCTCCAATGTTTTGTTATCGATGCTTGATTTTAGTATTGCTCTGCTATGCTACCACTTACATTAAGCATAAAAACACTCACTCTCTCAACTAAAGTAGATTACAAATGTACTACTACTCATACAAAGAGCGAAATTGAGAGACACAATATCACCATCGAATTAATATACGGTATGTATTTGGTGCCTCGACTCGCTTAATATTTTAGCCAACGGTTTCACCAACATCCTATTTTCTGCTGTTGTTTTACAAAGCGAAGGTATAACTGATATTAAATTGCATAGCCATTGAACATTGCAACGCAAAAATTGCATTCAAAGTATATCGTGTGTTTGTGCATACATGGACATACACGCAGCCAGTTTCAATTGTGTTGCAAATTTCAGAGCCAGCGTTCGGTTGCTCCCTGCATAAGATGTATGCTTTCTCTCTTTTGTGTAAACGCATGCAAAAGTGTTCATTGAAATTTGATGTAGCCGCGCGCTCAGCCTGAATGTTGATTTACGTTCGTGCTTTTTTGTTACCCTCTGTATTTTCCCTGTTCTGACTCTGTTTCCCTTTCTCTTGTCTACTCTTATTTTTATATTAATTCATTTACTCCATGCGGATGCACTCGTGCTGAGCTTACGATGAGAGTAAAATGTAAGCAGCCGAGCAAAAAAAAAATATTGCGATTGTTGTGTTTTTTTATTCTCTATCTACTTCATTCGAAATAATTTCCCCTAGTCCAGTGCGTTTTTTCTTCAATAGAAATGTAACATGGAATCAAGTTAACTGGGATGCAGAATGCACGAAATCGACGGAAAATGAAGATAAATCACACAAACTTGTCTCTCATTCAATTTGCGATTTTTTTTTGTATTACGCCAGTTCTTCGGTGTATGCTCAATATATTGCGAAGACTTCTAACTGTGTGTGCTTTTCAATGATTTCCGTTAGACGTTATTTTCGGTGCTTTGTTCTTTCTATCTATCGCACTCGTTGACATGTACCGGTGTGGATGTGGAACTGTCCTTCGAATCAGACATTGACAAGAAAAACCATTCAAGGTGTAAAGTGAGAGAAAGACACAGCGATGATGAAATATATATATATATATATATATATATATATATATGATCTATAGCACACGATACACGAGTGTTGCGCTGTCTCTCTAGCCAGTTTTTGTTCACTCTCATTCGTTGGATGTGTTATTTTCTCAAACTGATTTCAAATAACTTGTCCTCAAACAATTGCCTGTATATTTTTGTGGAAATACATTTTTCATTTGATGGCCATTCAAGGCTTGAAAGCGCAATGCCACTAATCACTTGGAATGTTATTTGTTTTGCTATTATTTTTTTATCAATTCAACCCGATTTTTGGTGCATCTTTCGGTGCCGCACTGCGTTTGTTTTTACTTCCTTCAATTTTTTCTATATTACTCATTTTGAATAGAGTTAAACTGTCAGGTGCATATGCAACATTGACTCATTCCGTATCCAGTTGATGATGGTCATTTCAGCTAGATTATTTCAACACATTTGTGATTTGCCGAAAAACACGAAATTATTATTTCCAAAATCAAAACAATTCGTTGAGTTTTTCGAGGTCTTTTGAGCAATATCATTAACACATTTTACCGTTTTTAAATAAACAATTTCGTTCAGAATGTTTTTTTCGTATTCTTTTTTTTTTGCATATGAGAGTTCAAATTTTCAGTGAGAGAAACTGTATATGTAATTTATTACACAAGATAGAGCACTGTCGACAAAATCGGCTTCCGTTCTATTGAATGTCCGAAACACAACTGACAAATCCTACATAGTAAACATGAAGCGTTTGCTCTGACATTCGCATGGCGCATAGCGTGCATCCATATACAAACAAGCTCACAACCCCCCAAATTGAAATCAATCGTATGATATATACAACGTATGATGCGGTTGTTGCGGCACCCATACTCAACGCGGACCGAACATTTTACGAAATAAAGAGGTACATTTTACAAAAGATTTTTCATTGGTGGCACGAATACATGCGTTGGAACTGACGTTCAAGTCGCTATAACAGCGAGACCAATTGAGTGGCGGCGATGGATTGCTGGAGAGAAGCAAGCAGGCAAGCATCAGGCAAATGGAGCTTTATGCGAAACGTATGCTGCTAATACACTCAAACGATACAGAATGAGAGATAGAGGATACGTGCGCTCGATCGCTTTTCCATCGCACACACCACGAGTCTTTACCAGACTCAATATGCTACGTGGATACGGTGGGTCTGTGCACAATTGGCAAGAATTGTATGCACAGCTCTGTATATTACATCCAGCGAGAACGCGTGAACTTTGCGCGTTCGCCCAACATATTAAACTCGCTTTGATGAAATTTAAAATTAAGCTTCTGACTATTCTCTAACTTCCAGCTGGCTGGTGTGAAATGGAATTATAATTTTTTGGTCAAGCTAACTGGCTGTGAAAATGATTGTTACACATCGCTTGCAAATGGCTAAAAACATTTTTAACTACAATATATTTAACTGATTTTCGGCCGAACAATGAAATCTGCGGAGCAGAATCCTCTTCCAAATGAAAAATGAACCGCGCGCGCACGCTGCCCCAAATGTGTGAAAATATGAGTGTTGAAGGAGAAACAAGGACGTTTTATCTGATTGTTCCGATGTGTAAGCAAACAAAAGAAATAAATGATAATTTGAGATTGTGTTGCGTGAGGCACCGCACAAGATAGCGTCGATTTTGCATATATATACTAAATAAAATTAAATATGTGTATGAACAAGAAACGATTGCAATGGGGAGCAATGATAATTTCACGGAGTGCGTTTATTTTATAGTTTTTGTGTTCATTTCTGGATTCGCAAATAGATTTTCGCCGGAGTATCCTATTACAAACGCACGTGTCGCCTTTTGTAAATGCTTGCGCCGAATATTTTCGATCTATTGTGGATATATAGAAATTGAGCTATATGACATTGTCAGTGAGCGACACACACAAACACATACAAAGAGAGCGAGAGAACGAGTGAACAACTTAACATCTCTGATCCATATGTACTTACGACATTTTCAATTCGATGCAGTCGAATATCTGGAAGCGAGTTAACCATCTAAACACCATCTGTAAACATACTATAGCTTCTATAATGAATAATACGGTTGGTTCTGTGCAACGGTACAACGTATAATTGCATAATGCAATCAAGTACGTGATGCAGTACTCACACTGCCTGCATCGTTTTTCCTTGTTCGCTTTGCCACTGTCCATATTATTGTGTGTGGAACATGTTCGTACGTTTGATCTTGTTGAATGCGAGAGTGTGAGAGAGCATGTCTCCCTCTCCCCCTCTCCCTCTCTCTTTCTCTCTCTCTGTGTGTGCACGAGCTACATGCATGGAATCATGTAATCAACGTTTGTGTAAGCGATTTCAATACATTTGAGAAATTTGATGTTGAATTCGTGCACACATAATTTATTTTTGGGGTTAGAATATAAACTACAAAAGAAACGATGTTCATAAGTCATACGAAATTACTCAAATGAAAACTGACTAACTTCCTCAGACAAGCAAAGTGACATTGCTTAACTGAATCTCGCACATCGAGAACACCTTCATTTTGCACAGCTGTGCTGGCAAACACAAAGTCATTGAAATTGATGATGTGCAAGTCGTTCTAATCGCCATTCACTTAATTTTAGGTCAACATTTCAAGCGAATGCGGATCGAATTTTCTAAGTAAAACCAATTTTCAATATTCAAAGTTTTCAAAGGATTTTTTTGTTTTTAAAAATAATTCAAACGAAATATAAAGTTCAATAATTGAAAATTTACACAAAAAACATGTATTAATGAATACAACACATGTCGTCTCTTTAGTTAATTACGGAAAGGAGCGCGCGATCAAGTATTATACAAAGTATTATGGTATATCAAATGATGATGCGGAGAAGCGATGGTATTCGACGCCACCAACAGCGGCACACACAATGACGACGACGATGAGACGTTGATCATACACGAAGGCGAACAGTGTCAATAAGGGTATCATAGCATGGCTTTACCTACAGCATATGTTAAGCAATAGCGCATTTAACACAATTTTCGCCTGCGCGCACATGATCACAATGTACATACGACCGAATATACACACCTTTCAACGCCGGTTTGATTTTCAGATTTCAGGTGGAAACTTTTGAAATATAACTTAAGATAATATTCGAATTTCACGTGCAACTTCTAACGTATATGCTTCGCTCTCTTCAGCCATTCAAATCAGATCTACCGCTCACATCAATACTTTATAGATATAAAATTGTGGCATTCAATGCACAGAAGAGGTTCCCATAATAATCGAGCATGATACAAGTCTATTTGAGAAAAATTTAAGTTTGGAAAAATTATCTTATTCGAGAGAAAAAAGCATTTCAGAGAGCAAATACACGAGCCATCAGAATCATACAGAGATTAAGAAACACAATAGCTTCACTCAAATTTACATTTTATTAAAAAGAAATATTGTGGTCATCATTGCCTTGTGCTTGCTCACTCATTTGGGAACCAAAGACGTTTTTCTCCCATCTGGATCTATGGTTAAATTCATCGCTAATAATTTCGACCGTATCATTCAATTCAGAAGTTAGCCACCTGAAATACCATCGATTGCCCAATTACGTTCCTCACTAACGAATTTTTTCTGTAATTTTCTACAGCTCTTTCTAAAACTGTAGAAACCGTGCCGTGCTAGAGCTGCATGAACCTTTTGGAGCCGGTGGTGATGATATCGATTTTGTGCATCAACGCTTCCAGTTGAAGTATTTGATTCGACCAATTTTATTCAGAAAAAGGAATAGTAATAATTGAAATCTTTAAATGCAACAGAAACAAGGTCCGTTCTTCCATTCGTTCGTTTGTCTGCCCTGGGCCTCGCTAACATCGCATAATATTAAACGCATTCATCTAGGCTCACTGTATGAATCAAATGGCAAAAGATGTACGTTCAATGTTTTGCACAGTGTTTTCTCATTATGTTAGCGAGGAATGGTCTGTCCATAAAAATATTTGTACAATTTTGCAATTTTGAAAAAAAATCTAAATGTTTAACCTTCCCAGTGTCTGGATAAAATAGGATATTCGATGATAAATTGAAAATATATTGGGAGATTCGAGGAAAATGAATTGGAGTATAGGTTGCCTCACAGTAAAGGTGATCTGGCTACTTTAAGGATACATATCACGTACTGATGTGTCCTAGGAGAGATTATCATTCATCAGCTAAATATGATTTTTGTTTCAATTTTTCGATAGAAGAAAAGAGTGATACCATTTGGAATGGCGATATTTTATTGGTCGTGTCGTTTACACGATACGATGCATTGAGAAACGATATTCATAAAACGAATAAAAAATTAATTTGCATTTCACACTAAAGTTTTATTTACTAAACATGAGATGGAATTATTTTCGTTTCAGTGCTCAAAGCAAACGATTTTGCAATCAAATTCACACAAACACACAGCTCATTATGGTGGTGAAACAGCATCGGCAGCAACAGCAGCACCGTAAATGAAAGTTGGTGAATGTCCGGAAACATGAAAACTCATTACGTTCTCGTAAATATTTCTATACACAATTTTCTATTATTGCGTTGAAATACCGTTTTTTTACGTTGGCTAGTTGGTTAGTTGAATGCAAAACAATAGAATTAATTATTTTAAATAAAATGTCTTTGAACTAACATTTTGCAAATAAATGGAATTTTCAACACGTTTGATATGTTACATTACAATAAATAGAATGAATATACAAAGCGAACATGCTGCGTGGGAGAACCCAATAATTTTATTCATTTAAAAGCAAAAAAGTGTCGCATTTCCATCGAAAAGCGACTCCGAATTGAGCTTAAATACATGCTAAACTAATTTTCCCGCCCCAATGACGTTTTTGAGACAACATTCAAATTGTTGTTTAAATCACTTGACACTGGTCAGGTCGAATCATGGGTTTAATTTGTTATCAAAAAGCAAAAAAAAAAAAAAAAAAATCGAAACAAAAAAATCCAATTGAAATAAAATGGAAAACCTAAGCTTTTATGGGATGTGGTACAATATCACATTTTTGTTACTTCAACCGCCAGAAATGCCGCTGGATACTTCGAACCACCCTCGCAATACAACAACAATCGCATACAAGAAGATCCACACATCAAATATTACAATGGCCATCAGAACAAACATAGAAAATCATCGATATCATTAAACGAAATTCCTTTGGGTGGTGTGTCGTGGCGTTCACTCCGTTTAGACGGATGGTTGTTCTTGTTGTATTGAGACCATATCGTTAGCGGATATGGGTTCTCATGAAGAAAGGACTGCAGCATAAATTCACTTATTGGATATTGATAGCCATTCGCACACACGAAATGAATACAACGGGAAAGTCCCAGAGAACTGAGCAGAAAAAATCATCATCATCATCATCGACATCTATAGCGCAACCCATTTCAATTGATGATCCCTTTTAAACTTTGACCCAAAGTATCAACGTACAACAGCGAACATTCTGCTGATTGATTCTTCTTAGGCGCTTGCTATTTTCGTCTTCATTTCGTGCGCTCACTTTCAAATTGTACTACACATATGTGCGTTTGACTCCTCGGTTTTGTGCTGTCAATTCAGTAGTAAAACGTAATGCCAGAAATTATCGAGTGGGAAAAAATCGATCAAAAGCCAAATCAAATAACGGTTCGAGCTACACACAGTTCAAATGAAATGAAATAAATTTCGTAATGGCAAAAGCGAGCCTTTAAGCCGAAGCACAATTGAACAGTTGTATTTCTCAGACAAGTGAGAAATTGCTTTCGAATTTGAATCCAATCCAATATATGTGGCATTCAGACAAATAACTATTCGACATTCACAGAGAGTTACGTTCGCTCTCTTTCTTTTTTGTTCCATTTCTTTGATTACACTGTGTCCTCTTGTAACCCCAATCACTGGGAAACAATAATAAATGCATGTGATCCTTTCTATTACATGTGTCATTTTTCATTAAGTGAATTTCATTATTTGGTTTTGCGTCAGATATTGGTAACAATAAACGATGTCCGCACATACACATCGACGCATCAGTCATTCGCTCTCTCGCTTGCAATACAAATATAGGCATAATCTTGTTAAGGGGCCGACTTTGTTTCAGATTTCTACATCTTTTAATCGCCTAATATTACGGCATCCATTATTTGCAGAGTACCCACAATGATCGAAAAAATAGAGTGAGAGAGAAACCCCGCACAAAGCAAAGTGACTCGACCAAAAATGAAAAATTGAAAAAAGATAGGCAAAATGAGACCAATTCATCGGTTGGCCAGTGCAAACCATGTGAAATCCCTTAAATCGGCTGTTGCAAGAAGGAAAATCATATGGAAGGATGGCCGTAAACGCTCAACTATTCAATCCAATGAAAGGAAAATCAAATCCTAAGCAATCAAAATGAGTCCATGACTCCTTTGAGGCAAATGCATCGAATTATTAATGGATTTCGAATGTTACGACGCTTCGGTCCTCAAAATGGATGTGACAAATAGGGAATATGAGCTGCTCATGGCGAACCGTTTTGAACCTGTTGAATTTTTTTAACTCATCCCTTATGCTGATGAAGGGTATTACACAGAGCACATTTTTCCTGTTATTGCTTTTCATGTAGAACTTTGAATTTCTTGTTGATTTTTTTAAAACATAGAGTGAGATTCGTCGCACCAGAATGAAACTTCTCAGAATTCGCACCTGAATGAAACTTTTCAGAAAATAAATCGCATTGCTTACAATTAACTTAAACTACCTAAAAATTACTCACTTTATGACTGCAAGCAACTTTAGAAGCAAGTTTAGTCGACTAAATTTTTAGTCAAAATTCAGTTATTCGCTGCAAAACAGATGTCTGAGTTTATTCGCCTGAAATTGATGGGATTGCATACAAAATGAACAAAAATGTATTTACGATCTGTATGAATTTACGGAAGAAATATGAGAAATTTCCAAAATTTTAAACAATAGTTGTATGCATTGGTGTAACTAATAAATAATAAATAATAAAATATTTTATCAGTTAGTAGGTCTAAGTAAGACTAAGAAGCAATAATTATTATTTTATTAGCGACGAACATCTACTAATAAGTAGGTCTTAGTAGATTTTTATGAGCATTGAGCATCATTAATTACAATGGGAATAAAGATCGTCATATATAATACATATATAATATATATATAATAGTGGCGATATTCATCCCAATTGTAATTAATGATGCTCAATGCTCATGCCCAGTGCTCTCGCTATTGCAAAAACTAAAAAAAACGCAATATTTATGACGCGCGAAACCAAGAAAATTCTAATAAAAACTCTACTATAAATCTAATGAATACGCTACTAACAGCTACTAATAATGAAGAATCTACTAACATTCTAATAAAAATCTACTAAGACCTACTAATTAGTTAGATGCTAGTCGCTAATAAAATAATAATTATTACTTCTTAGTGGCTACCAAGACCTAAAACAACAACAAAAATAACAACAACAAACATGCATTGACCGTTATTGCCTTTCAGCGTCTGGTCTCTTTTACGAAACAAAATGCCTCAAATATCCCTAACAATACCTCTCCACAAACTCCGATCGGGAGCCAAGTTTTGAGTTTCATCACACCATTCATATCCCCTCGCATTCAAATCATATTTAACAGAATCTAAATAACGTCTATGTGGTCGACTCCTACCTCTCGGCCCATCAGCTTCGAAGAACAGAATCCGTTTCGGTAATCGCTCCTCTCCCATGCGTTTAACATGATCAAACCATCTTAGTCTGGATTTTCTTGCTTCCTCTCCTATTGAATCGACGTTTAAATCCCCCCGAATCATCTCATTTCGGATTCTGTTTTCCCACTGATCGCGGCGCGAGACTCCCGAAACCATTCTCAACACTTTCGTATCAGACACTTCCAAATCATGAATCAAATTTTCAGAATCAACCTGAAGATTGACCCGAGAATCAACATCTTTGTTTCTGTACTCAATTCACGTTTATTGAAACCGTGTGATCTAAGTTGCGCTACTACTTCATTTCCATTAACCTTCCAAATCTTTGATACTATTGTGCAGCTCCATTTCGGAATTGCCAAACAGTACCAGATCATCTGCGTAAGCGAGTGCAGAGATAATATTTCCCCCCAAAGCTACTCTACCACTTAAATTGGCTGATTTGATCAGCTTGTCCATATAAATATTGAATATAAGGGTGAAATTGTACATCCCTGTCGCAGACCTAAGTACTTCAAACCATTCACTCAAATCTCCATCCACTCCTACTGCTGCTTTACTGTTTGCGTACAAACTTTTATTTGCGTTGATGAAGATAACCATTCACAGCATAATCGGCCAAGACTGACCACAACTTAAATCTGGGAATGCAGTAATATGCTTTCTGCAAATCCACGAAACAGAAGTACAGTTCCCTATTTCTTTCAAGGAATTTCTCCATTAATTGTCTCATACAAAAAATGTGATCTTGACAGCCGCGCATTGGGCGGAAACCCGATTGATTTTCATCCAAGAGCGATTCGACAATAGCTCTGGTTCTCTTTTCCAAAATTGCACTATATACTTTACCGACAACGCTCTATAGAAAAATTCCTCGATAGTTGTTGCAGTCTCTATTACTGCCTTTCTTATGAAGTGGCGAAATGACTGCGCCACCCCAATTTTCAGGGACCACAGAGGAGCACCAAGCCAAATTGAAGATACGATACAACCAGCGAACACTACCAAACCAATACTAATCATATATTCATTCCGAATCTCATCCACACCCGCAGCCTTACCCCAACTCAACTTATTAATTGCAATCTGAATTTCATCCATGCTAATCTCTTCCAAACTCTCTTCATACACATTCCCATTCACATTCTCTTTCACTAAATCGGCATTTTCGGCATTCAGCAATTCATCAAAATATTCCATCCATCGTTTCAACGCATTCTTTCTGCCCACCACTACATTGCCCAACTTGTCCAAAACAGCTCCAGGAGCATGTTTCTTGCCTCCATTCCTAATGTTCTTAACCCTTGACCAGAATATCTTATTCCTTTGTTGTCCAGCAACTTCTAGATCCTGACCAAACTTCACCCATTCTCTCTCTTTTGCTCCTTTCATCATCATTTTCACCACCCACTTTTCGTCAGTTCGGTTCTGCAACCAGCGGATCCATGTCATTCTCTTTTCCTTCGCAGCAATTCTAATATCTTCATTCCACCATTCAGTCTTCTTTCTCCCATTCTTGACTACAAACAACACTTTTTCCCTACTTCTACAATCACTTCCTTAAACAAATTCCATTCATTCGCAATATCAGACTCTTCATTCACTTCGACCTGCGAACATTTTTCCCCTGATTTTGCTAAAAACATTCTCGCTATATGCATATCTCGCAATCTCCCCACTTTCACTCTATTTGTTGACTTCTGATAGCTTCTCAAGCCGCTCTTACAAATGCATAGTTTGCTGGCTACCAGGGAGTGATTAGAGTCTAGACCAACGATAGTGTAATCCAGAAGAGATTTTTGATTCTGACCAGGATTTTCCCACGAATACATGTGAATTTTCTTGTGCTTGAAAAATGAATTAGTTATAACTAAATCCGAACTCTGGCACAAATCGAGTAATCTCTTCCCATTACCATTCGCGGCAGACTCTTCGCCAAATTTTCCCAGTACTGCTGAAGAAATTGGATCGTTTCTACCCACCCTTGTATTGAAATCGCCTAATAAAATCACTCTTTCAATGCCCTTTCTATCGACTACATCATTCAGATCGATGTAGAAATCGTTCAAACGGTCCGAGTCTTCCCCTTCACATAGCGAATAAACACTCACAAATCTATAAATTCCTCCCCAATTTTAATCGAGATCCACATTAATCTCTCATTGACGAATCTATGACTGACTACCGAACACTCTAATCCTTTGTGAATCAACAACCCTACGCTCTAATTAGCTCTTCCTCTAACGTATCCTCAAACTGTCCTTTAAAACGAACATCATTCAAAGCTAAAACATCTAAACCAAACACATTCGCTATCTCAACTAATTCGAACTTCGTCGACTCAAAACCTCCTCTCAAATTCAAGGTTCCTATATTCAAAACGGTTTTCAACTGTGGAGCTCCGGTCAGGTCCCGGGGAGGGCGAGCTCCGTGGCCTCCCCTCGTCCGAGGCAAAATGTTTCCATTTCGAGCTAAATGAATTCAAGGTGAGGGGCGTGTTAAGCCACACTGCACCCGAGAAAAAACACATCGATTCTGCCGAAAGAGACATGTCCGCGGAATTTCCATGATACCGAAATCGGAAATAGTACAGATTTATGAAAATAAACTCGGCCAAATGTATGAAATTGGAACGAACTCACCAAATTACGTGTACACTCGTCACATATGAAAGCAGTATTAACCGAACATTTTCCGTTATATTGACATAAATAGTAAAGAATTTGCGCGGAGACAACATGAAATTAATTGTAAAATTGCTAATGAAATTACTCGAAATTGATAATTAATGACTACTTAAAATGAATGAAACGCCGTTCAAATGATGATAAAGTTAATTCGCGGTGCACTTTTCTTGTTTTCACGGCCGCCATTGACGAACTAACGGACACAAACACTGAAACTAATGGACTTGTCATCTGCTCATATTAAATGCACAAAAGCAATATTTTTGAAAATTAAATTTTGTAAAAGGAATGAAAAATTGATTTCTACTCCTAAACGTCCAAATTAAATTTATTTTACGGTCAAAGATTTTAAATTGCACAGTCACTGTAGCCGGTGCTTATGTTCACATGTTCGAGTTTGACATTTGCCGCGTAAACAAGTGTACACTTTTCCGTACCGAACACACACTTTATACAAAAAAAGCTGGAAAATCGAAGTTTTCATGCGAACTCCATAATATACCAAAGCGAACACGATTAGTAATACCAACTAACTAATATAATAATAAAATTGGGGGAACCACTAAAATAATAAAAAGTCTACTAATTAGTGGAAAAATTTACATCTATGATTGTATGTCAAAATTGTTCGTTCACATCTTTTGAACGTTTGTCAAAATGTAAAATGTTCACTTTCAAAAGCATTCGCAATCTTCCATATAATTAACTTTTGCATGCGCACGAATACGCAAGATGTGTATGAAACATTTGCATTGTACGCGTACATGAGCAGCCGTATTCGTATCAAATACGCACATTCACATTACATTTGTATCAGTCCAACACCCCTAGACAGCCAACAATCGTTGCGAGGAGCCACGTAATTCTGTTTTGTAACTTTCCTCACATTTTGCGGAACGCCATTCGTGTCCATTGACAAAGATCAATCAATTCTATTTATTTCGAATCATCTTTTACCATTTGGTATTCATTAGATTGAATGTTCCTTCCCTTTACAATCGTGAATTATCTGATCCATTCTCTGCGCGTTGCATTTGCAAAAACGGAAATCGGAAAACGTTATCTATAATTTTATTTTCTTTTGAATTAGAATTGAAATGATTCGAACAGTAAAAACTATCAATTTTTCAATTGTTTTAATACTGATCGAAATGCGATGTGGATATCCTGAATGGCAAAATAATGCCTGGAACGAGAGCGCTTACTCGTTCATTTGCAGCTGCAAGAAATTTTGTGGCTTTCGTTTTGCTATTGATAAAGTTTTATTAAAAAGTTATGCGAAAAGTTTGTTTTGCATTTTGTGACACCTGCTACTGCTTCGATAGCAAACATTTTGCTAAACTGTTTAGTTAAAGTTATTGAGCTACAAAGCCATTGGAACCAATTGATGTCACTGTTGAATAGCACATTTTCGCCTATGAGCAATGTAAGCTTACTGGTTAGTCAATAACTTGAATTGGTTTGGAATTCAATTAAACTTGTGAACTTAAGTGGGTATTTGAGGAAAGACCGAAATCCTTGGATCGGCTTCTCGATGCCGAAAGCATGACCAACAAAAGATTCGTGGGTGTTAATCTTCGGCATTTGGCTTTGTGTTTGTGCAAGAGAGGGAGTGTGTATGTGCGTGCGCTATTGCGACCAAAACAACAAATTCACCTTGATTGATGGCAAGAAACAACGCTAAACAAACGCAAAACAAACGCAAGGCACCGCTTTCAATTGCACTCTATTGTAATACAAATATATGAAAAGAAACCACTCTTATTCCAAATCAATTGAATGCATGAGAATTGTAATGAAACCATATTTTCATGTAAGCAGAACATTTCCGTGAAATTATTTTCAGCAGAAGTGTCCCCGATTTTTTTGTATAGTAAATGAGTTCCAACTTTTCGCATTTGATTCTCGAGTTTCTGACAAGAGATAAATGATGAGTGACTTCGGCGAATATATAGCATTTCATTAGATTATTAAGTGCAAAAGTCACTCATCACTTTTTCATCGGTAACGTGAAAATCAAACGTAAGAAGTTGAACAACTTTTGGTAAAAATTATTCCACGGGACCCTTCTGCTTCCATGAAAATAAGGTTTCATTATTATTCTCATTCATTTAATTGTAATGTTGTTGCACTCAATTTCTATCTAATCTTTTGTTTGTTATCAAAATTATAAATATAGCAATCTCTGATTTTACTTAATCTGTTGAATAAAGCATACAAAGTGAGCAGCAATCATTATAATGCTGTAAATTCTCAATGGCAAACTGTAAGAAGGTGAATTCAATTAAG